>JADLIF010003272.1:0-68444 GCA_016648015.1 Steinernema khuongi
ACCGAGCAATGAACCAGCTCCGCTCTTGCGTGACGTTCGCCATGGAGGGAATGCTGCCTGAAAGCCACGGCTACCTCCCCGAGAAGGTCATCAAGCCGACGAACGCTCGCAAGGACTCCAACTAAGCCTTGTTTTTTTCATATATTAATCTTTGTACCTTTAAGGTCTTGTTTTATAAAGTCTGCAGACAACGGGAACAGCTGAATTGTCTTCGGGAGGATAGAGGCTGGGAACTGGGTATTCTTCGCACATAAGGAATTCTTATCTTGTCGTAACGAGGCTGGCAAGCCACCCTTCTCACCTCACTCCGCTCTTATCCCTTGTCCACTGCTCCCTTGCCCATTGACTAAAAATTGTCTTATCATTCTGTGGTTGCTGACACAAGTCTTTATTAACAAATTTTAGCACCTCGCATTAGCATCACAACTCTGGTGACGAAGGGACTCAAACGCCCTGTAGTGTATACATACATGTAGTGTGTAAGCATCATTAGGCTTTGAAGGTACATAATAAACTAGTAACTCGGGGTAAATATACATTTTGACTAACTAAGTTCTAAACTCTGGGAACAACTTCTTGACGAGGAGATCCAGTAGCACAAAGCTCAACTGTTTGTTGAGACGGGGATGTTGCAGCGTGGAAAAGAGATTCTGAACGCCTCTCCGGAAACGTTTTTTACCCATACCTTGCACAAAGGCACTGGGCAATTGATCTTGCAGATATTCTACAGTGCGTCTTTGCGCAAGCTCTGCGCGCATGACTTTTTCCTAAAATGTGGGATTGACTACGATGACCAAAGGAACTTCTTTACCTGTTCGGTGCTTAACCCTTCTTCAGCGGAGAACAGCGCCTTTTGCAGTAACTGCACTAACTGAACAACATTGGAGTCGTTAAGCGAGTAGTCAAGGACAGATCCGAGGAAGTTCACAACGACTTTGTCTACGACGCAACGGAAGAACCCGATCACGGAAAGCAGTAGGCAGCTGAAGGTAGAAGACACTTGGAAAGATCGCTGCATAAGGAACATAAGGGCTTGGCAGACACTTCTGAAATATAGACGTTAGTGTAAATGAGTTTCAGAATCGCCGATCAGGCAACAGAAAGGTTGAAGAAAAGTGAGTCTTAGGTTTGCAGCATTGCTAAGTATGGTTTGATATGTCGAAGCAGCCACTCGCTCCTTGGAATTATGCGCACATTTACCTTGTCCAGGGAACATAATCGAATAATGTCGACGTAGCACAGCTCGTAGGACAATTGTTGCCAAAAATCGAATTGGAAAGAACTTGCTTAGGCTTGTTAACCGGCTGCTCGAATGATATAGATGATATACTACTGAAAAGAATATTTTGTCTTCTAACCACTTTCACGATTTAACTCACCTCGATTCAGATTTCATCTCTGGCTTACCGTTACCACCGAATTCTGCTTTTTGTACATCCGCGGGCGCCAGGACGACGGCCATTATGTGTAACAAAAACGGTTTCACATGCTGACCTTTTTCGCGACTAAACTTCCCGGGCACTTTCTTTACCACCTTCCAGGTGTTGCTCATCGAGAAGACGGCGCTGTTGGCAATTTCTTCCTCTCCACTTAAGAATACGGCCAACAGATCTGATCGTTTCAGGACGGACTGCTGAGTAAGTAGTTGGAGATTTCTTTCAAATTGGAGACGGACACTTTCGATGAACTCTCGGTTTTTTGTTCTCAATGTACGCTTCGGTGGCAGAGGTTCCGTCCTAATGAGATCGCCGTGGAACTCAATCAGTTTTGATTCCAAGATGTAAAATTCGTGATATCGCCGCACGAGTTCCCACTTGCGCGGTGTTATTTCTCCTTCAATATCCGATCGTTCAACAGAAATTACGTAGACAAATAAGGTACGCCCTGCAATGCCTGTATGTTAACAGTAGATAAACATACACAATCACTTACCATTGGAATCCCTTCGAGGCTCGATTCTTGGAATCTGCACCCTCCACCGCGACATATCTCTTCTTTTTTCACAGATCAGCTCTCCGCTCTGGGGCTTGCATACATCCGTGTTCACAGGTGGCACAATGAATCCCTCATCGGTAACGTCGTCAGCCATTGTCACCTGAGGAATTAATGTTCTTTGAACGATAGCAAGGTCTTACGTCAATAGCAGGAACGGAGAAATTCTCGGGTGAACTAGACGGATACCGTACGGCAGAAATGTTAGTTGCCAATGAACCAACAACACAAGCAGCTTCATCTCCAAGTTCAATACCCTTTGATGACGTCGAATAATAGCCGGAGCTGATGTCACTTCCACATTCGTCAATAGATCCATCAGTCGAGGTAGGAATGATCACTGACCAGAGGCGACTTCTACAATATTACCTTCCACTTCTAACTGCATGGATAAAAGGTCGTACCTGAACTGAGAGAAAGAAAAGGACGACTGACTAGACAGACTAAACGCCTGTCGTTTGCCAGACGCGGACTTTTCTGGGATGTTGGATTCGATGAGTTCTTCCACAGATTCGGGAGGCGAACCACATAGGTAGCCCAGGTAACACTCAGACTGGCAGAAGGTGACTACATGATCAAATTGGAGTTTTTGGTAGAGCAGTTGATATGTCTAAAATTACTTTCGGCTGTAAAAATAAAAGAAAACAACAAGGAGCAAACCTTTTCGACCACTCTGTCAAGGAAGGACAGATCGTTTGATTCCATGGCTTCCTGGAACTCCGCCACAAGGTCTTCCGGGAGCGGAACATATTCAGTTGAGGAAGGGCGAGCAAAATTCTCATAAAGCGTGGTAATATCAGCGCGCAGTTCTTTCTTTACGATGTCGGTAACCTGAAGCGTGACAATCCTACATGTATGCTATGTCGGGTCTTCTTATTGTTACGTTTTTAACTTTAGAAATACCATACCTCATTATTAATGCCGATGTGCTGCATTCTGCTATGAACATCGTCAGCTTGAAGCAAGAACTTGAGTACGTTAGTAGGCCCTTTCGAATCCTTCAGGTACATGCTGAACATTTGAAGATGCCGAGGATCGCGCACAATCTCACTGAGCTTTAGCTGAATCAAGGACTCCGGAGTGTCGTGTACGGCAGCTTTCGTCAGACCATTTAAGAATGGTACACGCTTTGACTTAAGCAAGTAAAGTTACTTATTTCCATAAATTCCTTCTTACTTTAGTGATAGGATATTCTGCAATCGGTTCTGGATCAAATAACAACAACAGAAGCATATTGATCGTATCGGGATCGGCCAAAAGATCTAGCACTGGCATGAAGAAGGAGTAAACCAGAAGTTCTCGGAGAAAATGGCGACAGCTGTGACTAGGCCATTTTTTCTGCAAGAAGTACTTTAATGGCTTCCATGTAATCGCTTTCTTTACATTTCGTAGTAAGGGAAGGGCTATATTGTGCATTGGTGACTCCTCATCCAGTGAACGTCCTGCTACCCGAGATTCGTCGATGAGCTGTCCCACAAGGAAGTCCGCCAGGGATCTCAAGTAGTCACATTCTGCTTGTCTTGAGGTCATTACGCAATGGACGTCGGGAAAGTTCTCGAGGATCTTAGTCTCGACCATTAGTGGTGGTAATGTCTGAAAAGGCAAACCGATCAATTACCACAAAACAGTTGAAATACGTACCTGTTTATCGAGCCCTTCCTCGATCGTGCATATCCGGTCAGCATGAACCACAGCGATCGGGACTATCTCATTAAGTATCGTTTCAGACAAATCAACGTCGTTCAGCCTCCTGAAGAATACGGCACTCGCGTACCTAATCTGATATCTGAAACATATCTAGAACGGTCATCCATTTAGGGTTGAGATCACTTACCTGATTTCATTGACAAAAGCGTGATCACTGCTGATTTCGGCCTGATACCATGAGTTGATATAGTTGTCTAACAGTTGTTCGATGAGATCCTCCACAGCAACATTCACAGGTTCCGGTAGTTCGAGACCTAGCATGATGATCTTCGTATGACATAAAAATACTTTTTATCTTACCGTGCCATGGCAGCTTTCCGATTCCGCCAATATTTTTCACAAGCGATGACCTTCTCTTCGGTTTTTTCAATCTTTCGCGAAATACGTTCTCCAATATGAAGCTCACTGTGTTATGCTCATTGAACGAGTCGGCCAACAACAAGGAACCGACGAAAGCACCCGTGCTGACAGCCAGAAAACATAGTAATACGGTGAATAAACTGAAACAGAGCATAGATGACATTGTCAAGGAAATGATGAATTAACAATCAGGTTTTTGTGTAGGCAACATTGACCCAACAAAATGTAACTATTGAACGAGTTCGAAAAATGTACAATCAAAGATCGTAAAAAACATTCGCCTATTGACACAAGTTACAATGGGACTTCCACAATTTTTGTGGAGATTATGATGGAACAAGATGCTACCGCCCAAGAATCGGGAACATTCACCGGTATTACCGTATGTTCGCTATGGGATACAAGATTTTCTGATAATATTATTTCGCGAAATTATGGGAACACATACCTGAACCCGACGGCATAAAGGATTCCAATTAAAGCTAACGCGACACCACTGACGTATACGGAATTCGGATCAGTTTTCTCCATGTTTCATTGCCGTTGTTGCTGCATCCTAATGCGGTGGCACAGTCGGAGGAGAACAGGATGAAATCACCCAAGATCTGGCTGGTCGGAAACAACAATAGTACAGTCATACAGAGAACGACGCGCCAAGTGTGATCCAAAAGACACATCATGACTCATAACATCATCGCCGCACATCTGGACAAGAAGGGCAGAATCGATCCCGCTATTCAGCGGTTTCCGTTCTTTATGAGACTAACTGAGGGCTCGAACACTAATCGCAATAACGGAGTGATGCCCGTTGTAAAAGGGATTCGTGGCAAAAACAAAAATAGTCATTTGTCGCGCTGGAAACACCGTGACAAGGGGGCAACGGTAAACAGAGTTCGGGGTTTACTGAGTACAGCGGCGAGGTCGCTGATTTTTGATCGTCGGGCGTAAACAGTGAGATCGCGCGGAAGGCACGATCTGTGCGGCCATGCGCGAAAGGGGGTTTCTGCTGCTGCAGACGAACATGTGACGTTTGCAAAATGTTGACGCCTACTCACAGACTGGTTGGTTCGTTCCACTCAATCTCCAACTGAACTCGCATTCATTGAGCAAAAAAATCATCTCGCTCGCACGAATTCTGTTTCTGACGCTCAATAAAAAGTCGAAATTTTAACGCGGGCGGAGATAACGGAACGAACGACGCGGCAAGGCGCGTCACCAATATCAATGTCTAAACATTGCAATTCGGCTTCTTCTTTGTGGGAGGCGAAGTGCAGATGGCTAGTCGGAAGGGCAGAGAAAGACACATTGATTTTCATCTAGGACCCGGCTCCAATGCATTTGAAGATAATCTGAACAATCATCTACACATGGAATGAGGGTAGATGCTGATTGAGGGTTGAGCTTGTAGACATTGAGGACATGCCCACTCATTCTTATGAAATCGGAATTGTGACGGGGTGCATCTGAATTTTCCAAACGAATTGCTCGCCCATTTTAGAAAATGTTCAGCTCTTTCAAGCAGGTTATAGGTAGCTGAAGCGGGTGATTGGATTTTGGACCGATCCAAACGTGCAAAAGCCGCACTGCTCACGTTCGCTCCTTCTGAGTTTCTACTTCGGGCACTCAAATTATATGCATTTGAGCTTCGAAGTGTACTTTTTTACACTTCATCTAAAAACAGACGAAGATAGAGACTAAATGGATGAAAAACATGATGTGCTGCTGTCGTCGAGAAAAATACGGGTGAGGCGAAGGGTTGATGAGTGAAAGTAAAAATAAAATGCGGTTGTATGACGTCATCCCGGTTCATTCAGAGCGAGGCCGACAAAACAAAGTTAGCAATGCTACTTTAAAAAGGGACTATTGAGGAGCTATATTTTTAGCCACGGTTTTATCGTGTCCCTTCATACGAATCACATATGGGATCGACGAAAACAATTAAATCAGTTAACTTATGCATAATGAACTTAATGAGCAGCATTATTTGCTATCGAGCTCCATTTAAAAACGAGACAGGCGTAATACGAGAGGCGTATGTGACTCGGTGGTTTGCTTGGGATGCTTAAAGCCTCAGGCACTGAGAGATGATAATTGAATTTTAATGTACACGTACAAGCAAAGTGATAAACAGGACGGAAAGCGCAAAAACTGCAGATCACACTTTATGCCGCCGAAGATAGGTTCTAAAGGATGGTGGTGCATGAATTCTGAAAAGTAAGCAGCGTGGTACGAGCAATTTTGCTGTTTCACGTTAAGCGAGCCTTCCTCATCGCTCCTCATCACAAATTAGCGTAGTTCTGGCCTGCATCTGCTGTGCAATTAAACAAACAGTAATGGATAAAAAAGTAAGTAGAACAAACTTGAGACAAATGTTGAGCAAATAGAATTTATTTGAGATTTGATTACCCGAAAATTGCACAAGGGGTTAAGTAAAATAGCTACATCACAGTTGCTGCATTGGAAACCCGAAAAATAAATCATTTCCAGTCATCATCAGTGGCACTTCCCTCAGAGTCACTACCCTTGGCAGGTGGTGGCGGAATCAACTCGCTGATCCGAGCAAGCGCGCTGGATGCTGGCTGCCGCGCTTTACGTTCGTCTTGTTCCGTTTTTCGGCCTGATATACCTAAATAAACTGTTTATTTCTGCATAAACTAGTATCGGATTACCTCTTCGACGGAGTTCCAATGCCTTCTGCAACGACGACATCAGATCACCCCCTGCAGGGGCGGACTTGGTCGTGCTCGCCAAGGGCTCTTCGCTTTGGTGGGCATGCGACTCGACTTTCTTTAGTTTTGCTCCTTTCGTGCCGCCTGCAGCACGAATGGCCTCCAGAAGGTTAGACCGAGCGTCACCAGACGTAGGAAGCTTTGGGACCGAAGGTAAAGGCGCCATCGGTGGTGGGGGAGGGGGTGGAGGAGGTGCACCCGTAGGAGGTGGGCCTGGTGGCGGTGGAGGAGGCGCAGTAGGTGCAGAGCGTGCACCATTCGAGAGTTTATTTCCGTTCGCCATCGGAGGTGGGCAAGGTGGAGGAGGCGGTGGAGCAGCAGCTGGCGGGCGAGGCTCAAATATGGGCGCCGTGGGCCTGTTATGGCCGTTCGTCTCCTGTTTTGTGCTTTGCTTTCCGTTGAATCGCAGGTCCACCGAAGACTCTGTGGTTCTCTCAGACCCCGTGATAGACATCGACGGACTCGTTGATACCGTTTGACTGATGTTCGTCCCACTTGAGTTCGGATCGCTCTGATTACGCTGGCTAAATATGTTGTTGGACATTCCTCCAACCGGAATAATGAATGATACATCCGTAGCAATTCCTGGAAACAAGTTCATATGCCTATGACCACCGTGCTGTGAAAACCTGGGAGGTGAGGTAAGACGTCAGGGAAATCAAAATCGGCTAGTGCCCCTATCTCGGGCTTGTACACCAGCGGATCATCAGCTTCATCCATCGGAATGGTGTTCGATGTGATAACAGAGTCTTCCGCAGTCATAACGTCCAGTTCATTCTCGAGATCCTTAAAAGGGTTAAAATAACCAAATAGTAATAGTTTTGTTTACATATAAACGAGGGCACAACCACGAATGCACCCCAGACAAAAGTACGACACATAGGATAAAACCTACCTTCTTGGTAGAAACCTTAATTCGCATTCCTGAGTTATCCAACGGATCCACTGATTGCGATGTACCGTAAGCGCTAACGGACGAGTTGTAAATCAACAAATCAGCTACCGAGGCAACATCCACGGGCACTCCGTTCCTTGTCTCGCGCACCAACTTCTTGAAAGAGTTGCTTTTGTTCTTCGAAATATGGCAGCATCTGCTTTTGTTTTTAATGATCGTTTTGATGTCTTCACAAGGCACTCGGATGCTAGACACGTCGTCATTGGCAGTTTCTACAGACACGGACCGGGGCAACTTCGCTACTTGTGACACAAACAGAGCTTCTTCTGTGTCGCTCACTTCACGGGGAAACCGCGCCGGTGAAACGAAACAGATGGATTTCTCTGTCTGAAAAAGGTGAAAGGGCCCTGTAAACGAAGAGGCGGAGGTGGCTTACCGTTTGGATGGCGTTGATCTTGGCCGCTGCTTCATTGGCCCGGCTACAGATGGACTGAACACGCGCGGTGCACGAGTCTAGACGATTTTGCACTCGATCGAAGATGGCGTCGGCTATGGCCATCGTCTCGCGCGTTGCCTTAATAATCTCGGCAATGGCATCTTCACGATTCCCGTCGCAGCCGACCAGGCGAACCACCTGTGGATTGCCACAGACATCCATCGCTTACCGCAATGGAGTCTGCTGTCGTGCACATCAGTTGAGTCACATACTGATAAGACAACAACGGCGGAGATGGCGCTCAGGTCAATCGTGGTAGGAAATCTCCGATGACAGCCTCGTTGTTTATATATCCGCACAGCTAAGACGTTCATGGAGGGGAGTTTGTTTATTGGAGTCTGTTCACAAGTAAAAATTAGCATTGGAGCTCAATTGCGACTGGCTGATCGGGAAAAAGCTGCAACTCTCACGCGTTCACCCGCTCAACCGCCGTTGTAAAGAAAGGGTGGTGACATAAGACATAAGGAACAATATGGGAACGGTCAATGACAATGACGGCAGGGACACCTTCGGCGTTAAGCCTTGTGCCCTCAGTGTCATGAGAAAGGGCTGTATAATCTAGCTTTCGTTAATTGAAGAGGAATTTGCCTATCCGACCAACAACAACGCGCTGACGGAATAGGACTGGTGTACACGTACACGGCGAACACCCTGGAAACAGCGGTAATGAAAAATTGAGCATTCATATATGTACCGGATAATCAGTATTAGTGTTTAATGATCATACGAACAAATCATACAGTAAAAACTAACATAAGGGAAACCAACGGATGCGAGATATCCAAACATTTCGATTTGTTCAATAGCAATAGATTCTGCACGCACTCAAGTTACGCTTACCTATTGATTGGCGAGTAGTTTATTAGCGACTAGAAATGTATAAGTTGATTAAGCACTTAATCTTTGGAAGCAATATCCTGAACCAAGAGAACACGTCGTATGCATGACTGCAAACAAGAGATCGGTTGTCAAGGGTGAGAGGGATAATAGCGGTGATTATAAACAAATGACAGGAATTTCAGGGCAGTCCATCCCGTGACTTAGTTTTCAAAATATCTTGTTCATATTTTTTCAGAAAGTTTTCAGAAAATCATTGCAGAAATCCACATCTCTGAAATTTCTAAAATTAATAATCTGTTATTTACACAAGGAAGGGAAACTCGTACACTACGAAGTTTAAGAAGTTTAATTGTTGAGATAAGCTTGTGGTTATAAAAACCAACCAATAATTTAGAAGGAACGTGTGAATTTTGCAATGATCGTATGCACTACTGTGCACAATATAGGATACTGTCTAATTAGAGTTTAGTACAGTTTACAAAGTATGACTGCAAGCCTCTGTAGGCGTGTACACTGTAGACCTCAACTTTTTTTATTTATTTCCATAACCAGACGTTTCCTTCCTGGGATTGCATTTAACAGAATGAAACGGAATGCACTACTTCAGAAAACTGGAGAATTCACGGAACTTAATGTCCTGAATGCCTCAATTAGAGGCTAGATTGTTTCATTAAGATGGAGCACAAAGACCTGATTCAACTCATTTTCCACATTGCGACAGAGAAGCAAGGTTGATTCAGCGTTTGTCTGCTCTACTGCAAAAGGTCTACAGTCCTCTGGCAGTCTTGGTCTCGACTTCACGTTCATCTCCTTTTTCTCCGTCTGCACGAACCACAGGTTGCTGCTTTGTGGTTCGCCGAAAAGAATCTGCGCGGAGTGTTTCGAAAGAGGGTTAGCGGTGATTCCTAGCATATTGATGGCGTTGAATTTCAGCTGAAATTAATAGACGATGGGCTGCGGAAGAGTGTTTGTGGTATTACCCGGTAAGAGACGCTGTAGTTCTGCGCGGGTGCATGCGCGTACAACACGATAGTATTGTTTGCCGGTAGAGTCCAAGCAAGCCAGTCCAACGTTCCACGGTCATTGCCAATAAGTGCCTAAACATTTACAAGCATGTCGATAGATCCATCTTGAGGTACCTTAACTCTGTTAGGGTCTTCATCGAAAGGGCATAGGTGAGTCGTCTTGCTTGCCAGAAATCGATGGTCTTCTGTCACAAAGAGTTGTTTGAGAATGCAACTTGAACTCGAGTTGTAGACGGCCGTCAAAGTGAGACGGCCTGTTGCGCTCCAAGTAACTAGAAAAAGATTGCTATTTATAAGTCGCTGACCGCTGTCTCCCTAGGGGAATTCGGAGTGGACGGAGAATTATTCGAAATTTGATAATCTTTAGACAAAGGACGTTCTTGGAATTATTAAAATTGCATTCGCACAATTTGATGCCTCAATATTTCCCACCATTGTTGGTAAACGCTCATTGTTAGCTGCGGTTTTGGCGTTCAAATCCAGCGTCATGGTACCGTTAATGTCCTCAGGCTTAAAGGGCAGAGAAAAGCTGATGAATTACAAGCTTAGAAAGGGCCAAAGTGATTTTAAACTCATTGTTGCGCCAGCAGACTTCCTCATTACTTAGGACCCGTGACTTCCTTTTGAAACACATTTAATGACGAAGCTAATTAAAATTCGTACAGACCCCTCAATTTGCGCACGAGAATCGGAAAAAGCAAAAATTAGAGTCCATTGTACGACTTCTTAATTGTCGAGCTTGCAAATTAGGCATCACATGTCTCATTCTCTGTGTTTGAGTTCCACCCTGTCGTCGATCTTTGAGTTTGTGTGCTCTTGTACCGGTACCTAGAAGCTATGATCTAATGTAGGAAATTTAGGAAATGCATTTCCTTCCGTTGAATCAAAAGTATCCGATCATGCTTCTTTCCTCTACATATATTAATTTTTGGTCTTCAAGCAAAGATCCAATGCGAGATTGCATTGGCTCCTGGAGGTCCTGTCTGGAGAAAACGTTGATTTCATGTATTAGAGTCATTTTCCACCGGAAGACTAAGCCTAGATCGTTTGCACTGATAACGTACTTCATTTTTATTCCGTCTCCAGGAATATCTCAATGTAGACGTTAATTACTAGATGAAAGTGCCCTTCGCTTTTTTGCCCTTCGATGGGGAACACAGATTCCTTGCTTGTTCGAAAGATGCAATTCTGCACGGTTCATAAAACGGCGAATTTCTGTAATAAAAAAAAAGACATGAAAATCACATAACAGCCCAGCTATGTATCCATGAGATTTTATATGTGCTTAACATGAGATTTGTATCCATGAGATTTCATATGTGCTTCATGTGTGGTTGATGTACCGAACACTTGAAATCATACACCGTGTTTCACTTCATCAGATGAACACGGCCAACTAGATTTATGTTTCATCTTTGACCGCTTAGAATATAAAATTTTGGATGGGAAAACGAAACAATTAATTTTTGGCATTCCAATGACATCTTTTATGCATTCCTGTTTTCGAATTGACTCATGCTCGCTACGGTCCTTCATTCCGTTCTACACTGAAATCCTGGAAATTTTCCTAAATCAAGTGTCGCGTGACGTCAAAGGAGGATCTAAAAGCTTTTTTGCATATTCAGTTCTGAAATTCCTTAGTTCCCCCTCTGTAAAGACGGAAGTACCCCCATCCTTGATGTCCTTAAGATGCTGGATGCCTAGAGAGGGTTGTTTGTGCCGAAACAGCGCCCTTGAAAAATGTTGCGAGTGGTCCATCCGAGCGATATCTCTGACCTATGGACAAACTTTGAACTCCGCCATTCTTCTTTGCTCAGAATTTATGGGACTCTTGTCAATCGCGAAATCGGGCGTGACGGACATAGTAAACAACTTTTAGAACATTTCCCTTAGTTTCTCTAGCGATACCCAGTCTTTAGTATGATGTTCTATTTCTTTATCTTATCGCCCGAAATAATAGGTGCATTGATTGAATCTTTTTGTCTTAATAACTCAATGAGCCCCTAGACTAAGCGAATTACCACGTAACGCTGACTATCTTTTGTCCATGGTGCTGTTTTCGCACATTGATGGAACCAAATAAAAGGACGCAGGAACAAAGGGGATTACGAATGACAGGAGTTGCACGTCGTTGCCCCTTCTAGACAAGTGGCCCCTTTTGGCACTGCCACATATTAGCAGTTGGACGCGCTCGTTTCCCCCTTTGATTCATTGCGTTCAGCACGAGTTTCCTAGGAACTTTGGACGTTGCCTTTCCGGAAAGACGGAGCGGAACCCGGTTGGGACCGGGCCCCTCAACGACTAATTAATCCATCGCTTTCACGCCAAAAGCTCGAAGTCCTCCGTTTCCCGGTTCCGTTTCCCTTTATTACCCTCTTCAGTCGCCGCCTTTCTAAGCGGCCGGGGTTGATCTCGACGGCGGACGCCTACCTTCCACGAGGCGCGTCCACTCGTCCGAATAGCGACGCCCAAACACGGAGCAGTAGGATCGGGCCCGCGGGCACCGATCGCGGCAGTAGACGAGGTCGTCGTCCGTGCACTCGCCACGATGTCTGCAACGATCGCTGACTTCGAGGAT
This sequence comes from Steinernema khuongi, assembly GCA_016648015.1. NCBI lineage: Eukaryota > Metazoa > Nematoda > Chromadorea > Rhabditida > Steinernematidae > Steinernema > Steinernema khuongi. The sequence goes on from JADLIF010003272.1 coordinate 12,623, forward strand.
CCAGGTACGTGAGCATCGTCTTGTTGGGTGTCGAATCGACACCTCCCGCTCGTAGAGCACGCTGTCCAGTTGTGCGAACCTGTAGAGAAATAAGGTTAGCCTGCATCTGCCCTAACTAAGTGACAAATTAGATAAATTGAACTGTTTTACGGCGTCCCACTTTTGCTTGAGCGTTCCATAGATCACGGTGCTTGTTGCTCGACAGTTATCTTTTCTTTCGGCGATTAGAAGACCAATAAACGAGCATTTGCTTTACACTTTAAGCTTCCGCATATCCTGCCCCTCGGTGTGTGCAGCTTCCTCATAGTTGTGCTCTTTTCACTCAACAATTTTTGCATCTGCTTTTTAATGTTCGGGATCATTGATTCCCAAGTAATTACCAACGAGTATCGTTGTTTAACATAAATAAATAGAGTTATAGAGATAAATGTTTGGTTAAACTCCCATTTTTGTGTGCTTAACTGTTTTAACTATTTACAACTTTACGGTATTCGTAGTGCATCGTTGACACCGCGGAGAACCTCTGTCGCTCTATTATTTATGGTGAAGACGAAAAGGACATTAATGGAGTATGACGCTAGGTCAATTGGCATGGTTTCACGCAACAAATGTCTCAGACGTAAGCAAATAACGAGGGTTCTTAGGACAATAGAATTACATTTAATGACTTAATGCTTGTTTGTCAAGAAACTGTGTAAAAACAATTAAGGAACGGCAAATCAAATTGACTAGTTTAGTGACTGTGCCACTATGCCCAAAGACGTCTGTGCAACTTGTCTTCTAAGCTAATAAAGCTTATTTCACTAAATCAAAGTAAATTGATGTAGTCGTATTCTACGTGTTTTGTGCTTGCACTGATAGAAACAAAGATATGTACCAGTATTTCACAAGCACGGGAAAACCCATAAGTATTTAGGTACCTTACTCTACTAAGAATTTAACCACTTACCATATTTTATCAAGCACTTGTCCGGACAAGATCCACTGACTGTTGGGCCGATTGAACGTAGCGCTCACATCCAGTTCTTGCTGATCTTCAAGTCCTTCTCGCGGAGAATCCCCCTGCTTCTGATTGTTGTAGACGAGAACCAGTCCGAGAAGGGTACATATCAGCAGGAGCGTGGAGAAGACGGCCGTTGCAAAGCAAATCGTAGCCCAGGCATTACGGTAGCCATAGCGATTCTTCAGCTGCAACTCGTAGACTCCCGACTGCGAGTAGTGGAAAGCGCTTAGCATCGCTGCGCGTCACAAAAGCGTCAGTGGCGATTGCGCACTGTCGGCGATTTGGCGCTTCGCGTTGCAACCTCTCATCAAGTTGCCGTGAGACGCCAATTTAAGGATTTAGAGAAGCGTCGCCGTTTCAAGGTCTCCTTTTCATTTTTGAACACTTCACACGTAAACTTTCCCTTTTTCTCATTGCTTCCCAGCAATCGCCAATGACCGCTGGACGCGGAAAACAACATCGCCAAGAATTACAACTTCCAGGAAATTCATCTTTTCTAGTATTCGTGATTAATAGTCAGGCAGAACGCCGCTGCACGATGCGTTGCTTCATGCCGTGTCTGCTGCTGTAGCTCGTGTCATTTACAGCGGCACGTCAGTGCACAGAGAAGTGCGGAAATTGCAAAAGATTGCGACGCATGACTGCCTTTGAAAGGGAGACTTGCGGTTTCCTGCAGAAAAATGACGAGTAATTTGACAAAACCTTAAAGGGGGCAACATGTTTTTCTTGTAAGGAACTCGCACTTTGCCGTGAATAAATTGGCTCGCCAACTCCTAAAGATTCCACGTGCAGTACTTGGAGATGTCTGATCTTTTTAGCGCCAAAGTTGCGTGATTCCTAGAGAGCACTTTATTTTGATGGAGGCCTCCACGAAGTGTGTCCCCCTGGAGGCTTTAAATATGCGATGTTTGTCAAAATTTCATCTAAGGAATGGACTGATGGTAATGCGACTTAATGAGATGCAAAATGTTTTGATTTGTTAGGCTAGGAAAACAGCAGTTGCCAGCAGTTTTAAGTGTATTGTTGGGTAGTACATATACCTCGCTCTCGTCAATGATTTTGTAAGTGCAAGCTGTTTTCATCACGTCAACCTATCACACTTACATCCCTCATATTTCAAAACCCCAAGAGTTCCTCCATATTTATTGGGAGGGGGGAGTAAATTATTTTTTTTTTTGAAGTTTTTTCAAGGAAATTCTTGTAAATACGGAATTTTCCTTTCTACGGAATTGTTCCTAATTTGTTTTCACTTATCTGACATGAGAGATTACAGTTGTTTATGAACTAACAACATTTCTGTGTTTGGTGGTGTTCGATTAAAACAATGTGGAATGCAACTTACATTGTCAGAACTTCTCCGGAAGCTCAAATGGTACAAGGCCTCGATAACTGGTAATCCTCACATTTATTCCCCTGTCAAAGTATAGCTTAAGTTCGTCTGTTTTTGACTTAAGCACTTAAGCAAACACTAGAATTCACTGTTTTCCGTTTGGTCAAGAAAGTAAGGTAATTACCCTAATCTGTCAGTAGTAAGATCCAGACGTAAATAATGTACAGCGTCGTACTTTCTTAGATCTTAAAGGAGGTCGAAGAGCATCCATGAGCCATGAACCAAAAAAGATTTGATATTTCTGCCCGCGAAACATTCGTGACGGTCGCTTGTGCTGTTTGTTCTCAGGTGACACCTTGTTTTAGGGCCCTTTGGCGAAGATCTCTATGTACATGCTTGAGGTAACTGTAACTGTGATAGGATAGGATTTATTTTGCTTTTTTTTCTGATCAAAGGTACACTTAAATCTCTTAAGATGGTCGTTGATCAGTCTCTCTCTTTCTCTCCATCAAATACACACCACATGTAATGGTCATGTTGGTACTTTTAATCCTGACAATGAAGAAGAATAGTACTCCTCAACCGCTTTATTCAGACACCATTTCCAGAGTAGCCGTTGAAATAGCCCTGACATCGACACCACAGGCGTGTTGTCCTTCTTGGAACGTTGCTTCGCATTCCTGCGAATTAAAAACGCAACAATAGCTGATCAGGTCTATGTCCTTTGTGTTTATCCAAAGCAATCATGCATGGATGGGATCATGGGCGTTGAAATTTATATTTACGCTTAAGGAGATGTTAACAAATGACCAGCGCTTCGCTTGAAAAGTAGCCCTTTTTATCCAGGTACGTGCGACGGCATTTCTCTCCTGTGTCCGAACGGTGGGCTATTTCCAGAGCGACACTCGTGTTGATAATGTTGTCGCGCTTACGTAGCGGGGATTGCAGAACTTTGCGTGACTTCAATCAGCGTCATATTCTTAGTCACGCCTTTGATTCTAATTGGGAATAGGTCGCAATCCTCATTTGATTTGGACTGCTGACATTTGCGCCCCTTTGCATAAGGCACTGATAAATCCTGCCAAATGACTTCATACGTTCTCTTGTCCATTAAGAGGGAACTAAAAAAGAAGGAGAATGGAAATTATGAGAAATCATGATGTGCATGTTGGTTTTTTCGAGAAAATTTTTGGAAAAAGAAGCAGATGGGCTGGAAAATCCATTCCCTTAAAAACGCAGCAGCGATCTGTTATCATCCGAGATTGACGGCCACTCTCGATCTCGCATAGTTTGGAATAACTGATTGAGCAATTCTTGGTCGACGGCCCTCGTGCTAAATATTTCACGCCCGCAGCTTCATCCCATACGTGATATCTACGGGTTGGTCTTATTTATTTTCCACGATCTTCTGCCAACTTGTCGGGGATCTGGGAAACAATTCAAATATGCAGACTAATGCAGAGTGGGCAGAAAGTAAAACTCCTCTGCCAGTCCTGAGCTGAACACATTTGAATAAGCTGCAATGGGTCACGGTTTGTGAAGAACATGGATATCTCTGAAAGAGGGCATCAGAGTTGTAAAATTCAGATTTGTAATAGCAGCTTATGTGTTTAACGATAATAAAAAATAGTCTGATTACACACGGGAAAACACGCATACATTATTTAGGGCAAGCAATTGCTAGCTAACATTGCTTAAATTGACAGTCCAGCTGCAAAAGTGTAGAAGCTTTGGTCCGGTAAGATTTCTGACGTTTCTTATATACCGCTGTTGTCCACAAACCGTCGCCCTTTACTACTTTCTCCATAATCCATTGCGTCTGGCTTACTAGCACATTCTTTTCGTAGCGAAACAAAAGAAGAGAACCGCCGTCGTCTTTGTTTATGTCTATGCTTGAAAGTGATAAAGGCTCCAAACGTCTGTTTAACTTTGTTCTGTGAAGCCTACTCCCGATAAGACCGATACCTGACCGATCACAGAACCCACATTTGAGGAGGATTTAATTTTTGTGCTAAATTTCTTCTATTTTTTTTATAATACTCTTTCTCGAAATAATCATTCACGTATTTCATTCATCCTTCACCCTCTGCGGCCTTCCGTCTTCCAAGACTGAGCTCATGATTCAGCGAGGCCAAGCAAACAAAAGCCTTTAGCCGACCGAATTTCTGATTTCGCGCGCAACAAACGCACCACAATTAGCATTAGTGGCTTTTTACTTTTAACCATTCCGCTCTGGATCCACCCATCTCCTTCGAGTCCTTCAAATTACTTTCTTGCTCACTCCAGGCACGCGCAATTTCTGCTTAATAAGCGTGATCGCCCTGCCCACTTTCCTCCCTTCGCAATAACATCAACTGCTTTTTTTGTCTTAACGAATCGTTAGTTCCCAGAAAGTGGCTGATCGAGGGTTGCGCGGTCTATCGCGAAGGCGGCGCTACCAGTGATAATTTGATTTCGATCTCTCGGCATAGCCATGGCTCTCTGTGGCGACACCCATTCACGGAAATATTGCCCTTCCGAGACCAATGAGTCGACAAATCGGGCTTTGTTGTCCTCAAAAAATGGAAGATTGAGCGACGGCCACCTCTAAATCGAAGAAATGGTCTACGTTCTTCGCTTTCACACGTCTTCTCAACTCTTCCTGGTCTCCCCGGTCTGACGAGGGTGGACGTCAAACTCCACCGTTTTTCTTTAAAATGAAATTTTTGAAGTTCCGTTATGCGGCATTCCAATAATTGTTTGGGCCCGTGCGCAATAATTTATGCGCGCGTGCGCCAGTAGGTCCTCACGCGTCAATAATTAAAGGTCTTGCAACATATCACTTCGCTTTGCAGTTTCCGCATCGGAACTTCTTGAAGAAGACGACGAACAGATCATGAAGCCGTTGAAGGAGCTGAACGATGCGGAAAGAACGTTGCTTAGACAGAGCTGGGACATCATTAAGAGAGACATGGAACGGATCGCCGTCAAGATCTTTGAAATGATCTTTGAACAGGCTCCCGAGGCGAAACAGGTAAGATGGGGGATTGGGAAATAGCTCCTGTAAAATTAGCTTTCAATGTCTTTTTTCTTGCTCCTTCACATTTTCCTTTTGCTTTGTCTTGGCTCTTTTTTAATAATTTCAAGAGGCGGTGGCCCATTTTTCACCCATTTTGGCCCACAATTTTCTTTTCTTTAAGACGGCAAAAAGAAATAATAAGGGTAATAGAGTTTTTTCAATTTTAGTAGAGTTTTTAAAGTTTTTTAATAGAGTAGAAGGTAAAAGAAATTGTCACGGATGTGGAAAATGATTCTTGGAACGTTGAAGTTTTCGAGCGTGCATGAGATCCACTTATCTCTTCGTTTTCATATGTGGCTGGCGCACGCTTAGGGTTTATCAAAACAAGTAGATAAGTTTCATGGACCCTCTTCTCAATTGTAACACGATCGTCCTGTAAGTGTCCACATGTGTCTCCTTCTGTGCCTCAGACTACTTCTATGTACTAACTTGTCGCTAAAGTTGCCTATTCCTCTTCGATAAAAAATGACTAATGGACAATGTACTTTTTTAGATAAACTTAGTCTTGTTGTTCCAAGACCAACGTTCATGTTATGCTCAAAACATCATTGTTGTCGGGGTTAAACATATTTCGCGCAAAGGGTAGCCAATCTCAAAAGGACAACTTTTACTCATACACAAGCGGATAATCTCTGTACTGCACGTTTCAGATGTTTCCCTTCATGAAGATGGACTACGCTGAGAATGAGAAGCCCAAGGACGAGTTTACTTTTCACGCGCTCCGCTTCATTCAGGTTTGTTTCCAGTGAATAGCTGACAGTGAGCAAACAAGGAAACGGATTACACCGGATTTCCGGATTGGTGATGCTAAGAAATCCGATCGGAAACGTTCAACAGGCGCTAATTTTGTTGCGACGACAACGATTTGTGCTGCACATGAAAAAGTCGTGGCAGAGCCAATTGAATTAACAGGATCCGGGTAACAATCTAATTTGGAACAACATCAAACGCAAACAGGCTATATACTTTTTGTAAACTTTCTCCATGTGGCCCATGTTCAGGTTCTGGAGTCGGTCATCTGGACTGTCGATGATGTGGACAACCTCGACCCAATCTTAAGCAATCTTGGCAAAATGCATGCCCGTCTGGAGGAGCAACTCGGCTTCAAAACTTACTACTGGAGTGTTTTCCGCGAGTGCACTCTTCACCACTTCAGACGATGCATAAAATCGTTTACGTCTTCCAGTCGGTCCGTTCCATGTACATGCAGAATTTGACGTTAACTTTGCATTCTTTCCAGCCCGGCCAAGTCTGATATGCACGTGTTCACAGAGACAGAGTTGGATAACGTGATCATACTGTGGCGGATAGTGATCGATGACGTCGTGAGCAAGATGAAGTCGTCGTTCTTCGATAATCTCAAGCACAGGTACTCTGATTTTGCACTGAGTTGTGCTCTTCACTGTTTCCGACTATGCAACAATAGAGGATGTTTTTGTGTGACATAGAGGACAGACACCCTCCATGTTAGTGTGGTGTTTATGTCTGTTTTCTGCAACACATTCCGATCTTGCAAGCCGTGCAAACGGCAGTGCGATGTTTTTGACATTGACGGAAACTAGGAAATAATTGTGTTTTGCGCGTAAGCGCATCGAGTGCTCGAGATCCGGGTCACAATTCAGAGAACAATTAAGGGAATTTTGCTTACCCGGACAAACGCCACGGCAATTTAATTCTCGCACTCTTTTCAGGAAAGCAAATCGTGAATTCATCGACGAGGAGCATCAGCATCACGGAAATGGAGAGCGCGCTTTGGGTTATCCTGGAAGGGGAAAAAATTCCGTGCAGGACCGGCAACTTCTTACCAATGGCATTAACGGAAATTCTCCACAACTGGAGCACGGAAAGACCGAAGTGAACGGGCTCTGCAGCAATGGCACAACCCCGATCGGCTCGCGTATCCACAGCCCTATGGCGTGGATTCGCCGACGTATACACTTATCGTCGCCTAAACCCGAACGCTCTGAAAAGGTTGCCGAGTCAGCACCGCTTCAAAAGGCATAGAAATCATGCCATTGTATGATTTGTGTCTATTTCTGTGTCGTCGCGCTTTTCACGTCAAACTATGAATGAATAAACATTATTTGCTGCTTTGTTGAGGTACTGCAAGTGCAGGTTGTGAGAGATGGTTATGCACAACAAGTTCTCATCAATACCGTTAAATGAAACATCTGTGAGGCAGAAACAACGTTAAAGGTGACCACAGGCAAAATGTGAGCAAGTTTGAAGGATCGATCACGGCTCCGTTTACACACGCTCACGTGCCAGCGGACAGTTCCTGACTTTTGGTGCTAGCTAGCTGGACTCTGTGTCGACGCGAGCACGGTCTTCGCCGATGCCAACGGAGGCCCTCCCGTGTCGCCCCCATCCCTGCTCTCAGCCACCGAGAAGCCGGTTTACAAGCGCCCGCCACGACGCCCGGCGGACACTCATCTTTTTTTTGTATTTGTAGCTGTGATGTGGCCAATGAGTGGACAGTACGTAATATGGGATAAGGCTTTCAAACCAGATTACTGACCTTGAAACGTCATCAAAGTGCACTAACATCACAAGGACCAAGGTTATTGTAGCGAAAAAATCATAGTGACCCACTATAAGTACAAAAAAAGCCTAGGAACCTGATTTTCGTTCAGATCTCGGTCATTTGGCAGAATTCGGGAGAAAAACTGCGCACACGAGGATGTTTAAGTCGGGCACATATTGTTTTGCGTTTCGTTTTCCGAAGATTTTTTATCCTTTTCTCTTTCATGTCAATTTGTGATTTTCTGTTGGACTGAATTCACCGCTGCTCTGAGTTCACAACACTACCACTCATTTTGTTTCACTACCATTTACTCGAATGTTCCTTACCACCACGTGCTGATCAGCCGTAACTTTACAGACAGATCTACCCCTAAACATGGTTAATTGGACCCTTAGAATCTTTATATTTTTCCTCGCAATTGCAATCATCTTGCTGCTAACTGTTCAGGCGCCAATTGGAGGCTACAGTATTAGGTAACAGTTTACTTTAACCTGAAAAAACCTTCTTAATTAGGCACTACACTGCCTTGCAATTATACGAGTCAGGACGACATGCTCTCCGAGCCATAAACACAGAATCCCGGAGAACTAAATTCAAATCAAGTGCACCATTGGCGAAACCGATGGCTGGAAAAAGCACGGCCGATTACCCTCCACTTCCTTGTCAGTTAAAAAATCAGATTATGAAGAAAGGACAGAAGGTCTTGCCACGAAACAACATGGAAACGTGCAAGCCAGTGTACGGAAATATTACGGTTTTCACCGCAATGGACCAGGAGTCAGTCAATGTGTATGTCCCATTCGCAATTTTCTGAACCACACCTTCTTTTCCAGGAGGTACGGGCTTGCCCAACGGTCCCTTGAGTGCTATCTGGCCTCAACCAACTACTCCTTTGTGCGGGTGAACCTGGACACCGACGAAAGGGTCAACAAACACTGCAAACACAAGAGCGTACGTTTCTAGCGCTATAAAATGCATCACACATTTATTACGTTCTGTCTTTTATTGACGTAGTTAAAAGTGCTCAAGTTTAAAGGGTAGAACAAAAGAAGGTCTACGGGAACATCTTCATATGTAGGATGTAACTGTTTCGCAAGTTAAAGTAATCGTAGAAATTCTTGGAGCGTTGGCAACGCAGCTGAAGTCTTATGTCTACCTTAAAACAATCTACACTTGTATAAAGCATTATCGATGCTATAACATTATTTAGACCTACTTCAAGAAGCACTGCGCTGCAGCAATATACTTGGAAGACACAGACTGGATGCTGGTAGGAGTCCCTTTGGATAGCCGTGTTTTATTATTCGATTTTATTTACAGGTCCTGGACGCTGACACTGCCGTCGTCAACCCGAACCACTGCATAGAGGAGTACATCGACGAGCGCGTCGACATGATCTTCTACGAACGGTTCTTCAATTGGGAGATCGCCTGTGGGAACTACATAGTACGTGGACTGTACCCTCTCCTCAATGCGACCTGATCTCTAGGTGAAAAACACAGAACAGAGCAGAAATTTTCTAATGGAATACGCTAACATGGAAGACGAACCGTATGAACCCGGAGTCTGGCTTGGGTTTGACAATGGACCGCTGCAGGTGAGCGCTTGCCGGCTGCTTATACCTCTTTAAGCAAGTTTTTAGATTTTGATATTGAGACATGCAATTCCGTACGCCAAGCAAATTATCGAGACGTGCAACAAGATGTGGCATTCGTCAAAGAGCTACGACCAGTACACAGCCTATCTTCTCTGCGTGAAATTTGCTTTGGGTATAGCAAGTGAAATGATACTTACTGTGGCGTTCTTGCAGGCGAGCAACGCATCTGGCCTGGGAAACTTCGGATTTTCAAGCGAGCTCATTCGTGGGTGAGGGACGGGTGGCTAACAAACAATGACTGGACCGATCTAGACTTCATGTTCCATGGGTGGAAGATTCATGATTTAGCAAGCGCGACAGGCTTCGCTAGTCCCTTCACGGTAGCGCTTAAGTGAACAAATTTCTCACATGTCCCAACGTATTGCAGAAGGACTTTAATGTCACGGAATGTGGCAAAGGATGCTCTGGTTGGCATTATGACCCAAAGAAAATAAGGTCACTAAACGAGATCAAGAGACAACTGGCCAATTTTGAAAGGAACCAAATGAGGTCTCATCCAAAGGAGGGTAGAACTCCTTATTTCCTAACTGTTCCGGACGTCGGTGAATGCTATCCTCATTGTGAAGATGCGTGGAGTGCCGCCAGTATATAGATTTGATAATATTGTTGGATTCCGAAAAGTTGGAGTTGGTAGAATTTAATAATGCATATTAAAAATCATATAATAAAATATGGTTCCACTGTGATAGAGAGAGAAATAACAATAGTTTTTAAATATCTTGTGTATCTGCAACTTCTCTGCCATTTACCACGCAACACCTCACAATGTCCCAAAACCAACAGAAAAAATGCGAAAATCTGAGGTTTTTAAAATGTCTTAAATGAGCTGGGCTGGCAGAAAGTTCTCGTTCGATTGCATAAGTTTTGAAAAGAAGGTTGGTTCGAAATTCATGTAGCTTACCGAGTAAGCAATACCATCCTATTGAGCCTAACGCTTCGGTAAGGCACACATTGAATTGAGTGCGGTAAACGCTGTACAGCTCACCAGTGACCCTGCTACAATAAGAAACAAGTTTTGCTCCTGAACGTAAGCGATAAACCTCATAACGTTTAAAAAACAGTAAAAGAAATGCAAAATCAAGCCTTTGAACAGCATCATACATGGTCCCGCCACGAACACCCCCGTAGAAAATTTTCCTACCCAAACACACCCCTAGAAAAGTACAAAAACAGCTTACTGTCCACTCTTTAGCCACACCACAGGTATAAATACGAAAACAAGAGATGAGTGTCCGCCGGGCGTCGTGGCGGGCGCTTGTAAACCGGCTTCTCGGTGGTTGAGAGCAAGGATGAGGGCGATCTCCGTTGGCATCGGCGAGGACCGTGGTCCGGTAGTAATTAACAGTGCATTGTTTATGGCAAAATTCGGGCGTGGGACTGTCCGCAGTGGAAGTGAGCATGCCTCTAAGCGGAGCCGTGGTCGATCCTTCAGACTTGCTCTCATTTTGCCCTATATTTTGAGAATACTTCCGCTTGGGTTTTTTATGATTTTGCTCATAAATCGGTGTGGCGTTATGTTGATGAGAGCCCGCCGATGGCGATGACTTCAGATGATTCATTTGCCGCCAGATGCGGACAGGCATGAGGACTGTCGCGGCCAAAAAGCTAACTAGCAAGCTGCTGAAAACACACAAGGTTCACAGCCACGCAGCCTACGCGTCGCTACACCATCACCAGCCAACGGAATTCGTTCATTGGCAAACCTCTCTCTCTCTCCTCCTTTCTTTTTTCTTTAACATGTATTTTTACTCCTTCTTTTCTTATTTGTCGCTCATTCGTTTCTTGCACGGTATCATTCCGTACCGTCATCAATTTGTTCATGGTTTCTTTACTAACCGTTGATAACATGCGCAATCCCGTAGGCGGCTGTTATGCAAGCGGCGACGTTCAGCTGGTTTTCCGTCGAGAATTCTGCCGGCCCGATTGCTACACCATTGCTCGGCCGGCCCGATTGCTCGACCCGGCCCGATTTCACGGGCCGGGCCTGCCCGATTCCCATCACTGGTCAGAATACCTCTCTACCCTGTTTATCAGTTATGGAGACCGTTCCTCCACGTCCATAAAAATGACTGAAAGGCAGCATCACCGCCTCTGTGGGGACGATTGAGCGCAGCCGACTTGCTGTAAGTGCAACGTTTTTATTGATGTTTATATCAACATATGTAGGTAGCCGACACTGAAAGAAAAAGATGGACCTTCGAAATTCTATCTTCCGATCATTTTCAAAAACCTGGGCCTTCGCACTGCATCCATAAGAGAATTAGCCGCGTAGGAGACGATTTCGACAGTCTTTGTTACGAGAAGGAACTATTTGGCATCAAAAGAAGAAAATTAGTAAACTTTATCCGTACATGAAGGGAAACATTTGCGAAAAGTTGACATCGTAAGACATTGTGATGAGGTGATTATGCGACACGTTGTGCGACAATATGGTGGAGTAATAAATGCTTGGGAGGGCAAAGAGGGCTAACATGTAAAGGCAGGAAATACAAGGGCAACACTGGCGATCTTAGAGAAGACTTGTGTGTTCATCGTCCTCGCTCGGGAAAACGTTACGGCGAACTAAACGTTGGAAGAATTGGGTAATCTGGATCCATTTTCTCTCAAGGAAGGTCGGGCCTGTATGGATGGGATAGATGCGCGTTCCCATAATGAAGGGACCCGTAGAACTGGCCTTAACTCAATTGTAATTAAATAGACTAAAGCGTCCGTGTCTTACATAGAACGGGGGCCGCTCAGCGTCGGCCGGAACCTGGAGAAGACGATAACCGTCGTTGGCAGCCATTCTAAACACGGCTTTGGTCAGAACGGAGAAGGAGCGACCGGTACGATCAACAACATCTGCGCGCAACGAGAAAAAATGAGCGTCCAAACTGTTCGGCGTCGTGTCTCCTCCCCTGTGCCGCCAAAAAATGATTGTGCGCCAAGAGCGAGTAAGGGAATTGCTACCGTTATACGAACATCAGCTATCGCCAACACATGAAAGGTGCACTGCGATGGAAAGCCTGAAATAACGAGAATCGAGGTAAAGCACGCTTGACTAACCGTAAAACAATGTCCGACATTAGAATCATTTGCAAGTAAAGATATATATATAGAACAAGCTAGACAACAGAATATCATAATTGACTAGGTGACTGGTCTATATTAAACCACGCCAAAACGGTTTAGAAATGCGCATTGTATGTGTAACAGTGACTACTCGTCAACTTCAATGTTTTGTCCGTTATCATGATGAGGAAATGGGACTTACATTGAGAAAAGACTTTGGCTCTGTTAGCGAGTAGGTCACTAATGGAATTAAGAAGTCACTGGCTTCTCGAATAGGCAGTGATTTTTTTTACTCTTGTATTTTCCTTCGCAATTTCTACGCTCTTCCAATGCACCCACCTGGACGGACGTATGGACAAACGAAAGAACGCACAACCTCTCTGGTGTTCTTCTGTATTATGTAGAGGATTAGCAAAGATGAACAACAACTTCAAAGATTATCAACAAGGTTCAGAGATCTAGGCTTTATGTTCTATGGATGGAAGATTTCAGACATGGCAAGCGCGAAGGGTTGTATTAGCTATTTCACGGTAACGTTTGATGTAGTCGTGTTGCCTTACGTGTTTTAAAAAGTGCCCCATTTAGAAACTACGAACATTTACATTTCTATCGTTTCGATACAATTTTCATTTTGGTCGTACTGAACTGTTAGAGGTAAAATGGACTGTTAGAGATGCACTTGATCATGTGTCAACTAGACACTGTCAAGCTAATCACAGGGACGAGTGTGCCGTTTTTCTGTATACAACTGTATCCCATTTAGCTCAGCAGGGAAAAAAAGCTGCGACTTTGGTGTTTGTCCAGCTTTATCGTGCGTGAAATTTTTTACTCTCTGCGCAAATATGATATCACACCCACCGAGCAACCATGCCGCGGGTTCACATCGATGATAAATACAGTGCAATTGTAACAAAACTACGCATTGTCATTGTACGTCATGGTTGGTGGCGTACCTGTTCATATTTACAAGGCAATGTTCCTAGATGCCTTACGCCAGTCGGCGTAAAAATGAACTTATTTGAAAGCTCTTTGGGAATTTAATAAATTCGGTTTATAATTATCGGTCCATATGTGCATCTAGCTCATTCCTTAAGATAAAAAAGTCAGTGCACATTTTCCATATCATCACTGTTTGCGAATGCTCGCTCTTATGGTGCCGCCACGAAAATACGCGTAAAAAATTTTTGGTTGAATGTGAAGTAGGAATCGTTTAATGTTATATGAAGCATCATCTACCAACATTTCCTCTCAGATGACCGTTATGTCCCACCTGTGGAGGATGCCAGTAAGGCCCTATGGACAATTTCGCCTGTTTATTGTCTTCTTCGCAGTTGCAACCGTCTTCCTATTGAGCGTGCAGGTTTTAAATACTAGCAGTGGATTCAAGTATTCTTATAAAATCGAAATGTCAATGTTTTCATGATGTCCTCTAGGCATGACGACCGCATTAACCGACCGTTCCGAAGAGAAAATCCACCCCGACAAGCACGGAGCGCAGATGATCGGAAAGTCAGGGAAAGTCGTACGGTGGATGAAGTTAAGAAAGTTATAGCAAACAGACAAATTGGTCCTGGAGCGCAGCACGTTGTTAAAGGCAATACCTTAACGCGCTCTGACAAAGCCCCACCACGAAACAACATGGAGGTGTGCAAACCAATCTACGGAAAAATTACGGTATTCACCGCCATGGATCGACAGTCCGTAAAAGTGTATGAATGTTTGTCGATGGATTTATGTGATCTATTTCTAGAAGGTATGGATTCGCCCAACGATCTCTAGAGTGCTATCTGGCATCAACAAACTACACCTTCGTGCGGGTGAACCTGGACACCGACGAAAGGGTCAACAAACACTGCAAGCACAAGAGCGTATGTTTTGCCAACAAAAATCGACATTACAAATTCCTTATTTCTATATTTCCCATGTTACTCGGCTGCGATATGTTACTTTCCTAGACATACTTCAAGAAGCACTGCGCTGCGGCTCTCTACTTGGAGGATACAGACTACATGTTGGTAGGAACGGATTCACCGAATCTTATGTTATTTTTTTTGCCACAGGTCCTGGACGCTGACACTGCCGTCGTCAACCCGAGCCACTGCATAGAGGAGTACATCGACGAGCGCGTCGACATGATCTTCTACGAACGGTTCTTCAATTGGGAGATCGCCTGTGGGAACTACATAGTACGTGGACTGTACCCTCTCCTCAATACGACCTGATCTCTAGGTGAAAAACACAGAACAGAGCAGAAATTTTCTAATGGAATACGCTAACATGGAAGACGAACCGTATGAACCCGGAGTCTGGCTTGGGTTCGACAATGGACCGCTGCAGGTGAGCGCTTGCCGGCTGCTTATAAATAGGCGATTAAATCTTTAGATTTTGATATTGAAATATGTAATGCCTCACGCTCAGCACATGATACAAACGTGTACCAAGATGTGGCACTCGTCTAAGAGCTACGAACAGTACACAGCCTACCTTCTCTGCGTGAAATTCGCTTTGGGTAACAATACACGTAAGGAAACTGCTACTGTGATCTTCATTCAGGCGAGCAACGCATCTGGCCTGGAAAACTTCGAATCTACAAGCGAGCCCATTCGTGGGTGCGCGATGCATGGCTAACATCAAACGACTGGACTGATTTGGATTTTATGTTCCACGGGTGGAAGATTGAAGACCTAGAAAGTGCTGAAGACTTTGTGAGTCCTTTCACGGTATCCCATATTCCATGGGATTCTGTCTTACCACAAAACATTTCAGAAGGACTTCAATGTCACCGAGTGTGGTAGAGGTTACTCCGGTTGGCACTACAAGAGCGATAAGAAAGTGCCACGTGAGGAGATCAAGAGGCAACTGGCAAATTTTGAGAAACAACAAATGGACTCTCACCCGAAGGAGGGAAGGATTCCTTATTTCTTGACGGTCCCAGATATTGGCGAATGCTACCCCTTTTGCGAAGATATTTAGTGTAGCTGGACACATATATGTTGGTCCAAAGTAGGAGCGTTTTGGCGCCATTATCGCGGACCGTTTGTGTTCGAGATATTTTCAAACATGTTTTAGTCCCCTAATTAATGAAAAGACTGACATCGGGTTAATAAAAACGAAGATGGTGTTTCAAAGATAGATCTCCGACGGGACTGGGATATCCGCCGGTAAACCGACCGTTTCTAAGATATTTGAGGGGTTTTCAGTATGTAATGTTCTTCTTCTTTTTATAGATTCACCACAATAGAGCAAATCTGAAAATGAAATCTGTCTTTTTAGGGTTCGTTGATAAACTTTGAACCGATGAACGGGTGGCCAAACATTCTATTTGTACCACCTTGTACCATCACCGAAATTTCCAGTAAATGGAATTCCCACGACCTTTGCTCCCCATCCATAAAAACGGTTCGCAAATATGTAGTAAACAGCTCATATGAGGGCGCCCTGCGCGCAGCTGGGCGGTGCTCCTTTTGTCACTGTGCTGCAGAAGCGACATTTCCGATCTTTCATTGCAAAATAGTAATGGTAACACGTGAATTGCTACAGTCAATGCGGTACGGTAGGTAAGAGGCATGTAAGTGACGCGTGAAAGGGTAACAAGCGTTAGTATTCCAGAGACGAGAAAAACAAATGGCCCCAAAAAGAAGAAGGTTAAGATGAAGTTTGGATAAGATCATAAAAGGGGTTAAAGTGAGTGAATTGTGTTAAGTAGTCCATACTAGACAGGAAACTTAAAGTTGCGGGAGTCCGCGCAGCTGGGTGGAGCCCCTTTTGTGACCGTTTTGCAAAAGCGATATCTCCGATCTTTATTGCAAACACCGTAATGGCAACAATTGAACTGACACAGTTAAAGAATTATAATAGATAAAAGGCACGTAAATAACACGTTAACCGGGAACAAGTGTTGGTATTAAATTACAAAAGACAATGAACAAATGGTACCAACAAGAAGAAGGTTAAGATAACACCTGGATAAGATCACAGGAGAGGTGAGCAAACGGGGAGATTGTATGAACAATGTGATAAGTGGTCGATGATAGGAGCCAAATCTGAGGAGGGAGGCAAGAAGCCAGTTTGGGAGGAACGCTAAGTGAGCATTTCACAGAGTGCAAAAAGAGGTACGATCGGAGTCACAATTGAGACACTATATACAGGCTGAGGAAACGGTCCTAGATCAGCTTCGTGCGTTCATTCTCATCAGACTTGGTACGGTGGCTGTGCATCTTGCGGCGGATGAATCGAATAAGACGGGGAATCCACTTGGTCCGGATGGCGGATGGCGCCTGGTGATAGCGAGTATCAAATCGACAAGGACCGAACGGACCAACCTAAACAATCGTATAGCAACAAAGATAGGGACAATGACGCTTACAAGAACGTTCATTACGGCATCGGTAGTAGGTGGAACATCAAGAGCGCGGTATCCATCGTCCTTCGCCATTCTTAACTCACTTTTGACTGAAATGGAAGCGGCTTGCACGGGTTGCACCAGCTGCGGGCAGCGAACACAAGTGTGCGTTCAAAGGGCGTGGCCTGAGTTTCCTCCGCCCTCCGTTTGAAAATGGTAAACGTCACTGTGCATTGAGAGCGGACAAGACCGTGGGAACGTGAGCATAACTTTGGGATCTTAATGATCTAACAATGATCTACCATTTAGACGATGATGAAGGCGTAGATCGGATGCAGGCGTAGAGCAGTGTAGAACATGACCAGCATGACTCGGCACTTAATCAGCGTTTTATCTCGATAAACTTCTACATCGACATAAAAAACGGCTGGGAAAGTGGCGCGCATAAAAACAAGGGATATCTACAGTCACGGAACCATTCTCAAAACATTGTTATCTGCTGCAAACGTTATGGTTGTAATTTGTGTAAAATGAGCATCAATTTGTGTGGTGAAATATTCTTCTCCTCTATATTATTATCTTCAGGCGAGCACACAATGCAAGATGCAGGTCCTTTCTTAATTTCGTCCTACATTCTAAACCCCTTTGTCATCAAAATTGAACAACTGAAACTTTACCAACTCTACTGACATGGTCCTACAACGCTTTTCCTAAAGTTGGCAAACACCCTCCAAGATATGGGTTGTGGCAGGCTAGCTGATCTGGTTTAATCGTTGCTGAGCGCACCAACTTCGCATCAAACTAGCCAGTATAGTTTATACCCAGAAATATGTCTCGATTTCGATATCGGGACGGTTTCGCTCAGGATTTCGGTTTGGGATTTTCGAAGCTTCGGGAATCGGGACGGGACGTCAGGTCGGGATTCCCGAAATTTCGGTTTGCGACGCAACTATGTTTGATCGTGGGCTCATGGTGGAAACCCCGGAAATCATAGTGCCGCGCATGCTGTGGGTATTTCTGTGACCTGGGCAAGTACTTGGTGCTTACTAAGGAAACCTTATAAACCTTGCAGACTTAATTTTCTAGACTCTTTATGAAAACGTAGTGCAAAAAGAAGGGGAAACCACAAACAAGAACATACGCAAAATGATCTGGGGGGATTAACGTTCTTCTGTTAGACTTCTCTTTTGATCATAGTACATCATCACAGAATCCGCATCTAGGCTCCATGCTCTCAGTTTTTTTTCCTTTTAATACCTTACTCCATACAAAACAAAAAAATTCCTCTTTTTCTTAAGTTTAGTGCGTGTTTTATTTCTTATTATCACTTTTTATCACACTTATCTGCCATTACTGAGAGCTGATCAGTTGGGGAAAACAATGTATGTCGTACCCTTGTCTTAAGATATGTATGGAAGACCTTCAATTTTGGTGCTTCAGTGCTGGAAACCTTAGAAAATACAATCAAGCTCACAACGCTGATGGAGATACAGTGAAGTTCTGAAAACTACCGGTCGCCATTCATGCGTACTACTTTTTTCCTCAATATATGCAAATTGCATGAAACAAGGCAGTATCAAACGCCGCCGCTGCAGCTGGCTCTTCCGTGCGACTCGAACAATGGACAAAAGGCGCGCGCAGGTCAACGGTCAACACTGCATAGTTTTGCTTACTTTGTGCTGTAACACTGTTGCCAGAGGGACATACATACATTAATGGAGCAGCAGAAGGATCAAAGCGAGTAGATTGTGAACCTTTTTCACCCTGCTGTGGAACATTACGGCTTCTTTTTATTAAAAAGTCGGCACTGAAACCTTTCGCATTCTCATTAGGGCACAGCTTAGTTGGCTCCAGCCTCAACATCATAGCAGAATCGTCAGTCTATATGCTGGATCCGATGGGAGTCACCGTGCAAGCCTATCTCTTGCTCCTTGTGGCAACTTTCCTCGCCCAGGCAGCAGATGAGCCCACCACAACACGAGCACCAGGTTTACCTGGTCTTCCGACGGTCCCCACGTCTCCTACAGCTCCTTTGGCTCCAACTATCCCACCGCTCCCGACGCTACCCACTCTTCCGACGTTGCCACCCGCGGTCCCTGTCACTCTACCTCCGCTCCCGACGCTTCCGGCGCTCCTGGCGGCACCAAACGGCTCCGCTGCCGTCATCAACTTGACTAGATCTGGCAACGACAGCGAGAACCAACTCATGGAGTTCGAATACATCCGAATGCGCTACAAGTAAGTGCACTCGCTCGGGCATAGCGTCATCCTATTCCTGTTTAGGCCGTGAATCCAGTCTTACTGAAGTCCGACTTTCGCAATCTTCCCCCATAACCGAGTTATGCGCTTCAGGATCCTTGGTGTTGTCCCTGTTTGAAATAAACAACTTTCTGTCAGAGTTGAGTGATCGAATCATCGCATGCATATAAGAAGGTGATCACTGTGACAGATCACTTTCGCTTGCCCAGTCATGTCTCCTCGCACGGTCGTTATTTTCTTCGTCGTCCTTGGTCTCCTCTGCGCCGACCAATCCGCCCAGACTACTACGGTAGGTACATTCAGCATCTGGTGTTGTAGCTGAAATCCTTTTTTTGTGGTGGAAAAAAAACAAGAAGTGCTATTGGTTGGTAAGGTGGCTTTTACTCTGAACTAAGTACAGGAAGCCGCAATGTGTAAATGAAATACGTCGTTTTTTTCTACGAACACCCTAAAAAGTTTTGAAAGGTAGTATGTAAGGTTTCGGTGTATGCATCTATCAAAAATGGCAAAGTAGATTGTCAAATCGCATGTCCTTTTAGCCATTATGGGCATCTTAGATACAAATCTTCCTAAGTGGCACTTAATATAACAACGTACACATCCGCCACGGTAGGATATTAGCTCTACGCAATGTATATCGCATCAAACTGATGAAATTTGTATCCTCGTCCAAGGTGAGCCAGAGGCGCCGATTATCTCCGCTGGAAAACAGAAGTTCCGTTACTTCCTTGTTTTTTGCTGTTGACAGGAAACGCACTCCTTGTGCGTCGTGGCTTACCTGAGGATGCCGATGACATTGCCTTTCATGCACATGGATGCATGTTTCATCTGTCGGGAAACAATGTCTTTCACAGAGAAAGAGACTGCATGGAACAATGAGTAGATACGACTTGAAAAGAGAATATGTAATGTCAGAGACGCTAATGAGCCGCTTGTTTTCGTACTACGTTAGACGCTTCGTGAATGCACACGGCTATACATAGGCTTGAGTGGCAAACAATTATCAGGCTCCACGCAACCTTTTCTGTTTTTGTTTGGGAAAAACCACCTGTTGTAAACAAGCTGCAAATAGCGGAACACTTTCCGTAATTAAATTCCGTAAGTTGAAGAAGTGGATAAACCTGCCAACTTCTTGCAATATCCGCTTTGGTTCTTGCACATCAGGATAGTATTGGAGGGAAAAAAAGAAACAAAATCCAAGAATCAAAGAGGAAATCCTAGAAAACAAAATTCAAAAAGTCAGTCCTTAAACTCTACATCTAACCTAGGATTGTTTTTTATATTTTTACCTGAATGGAATGACAACAATAAGTGAAATAGCCACATCAATACACTTCATTATAATCCGGCCAACTAGTCCCGTGCGGTGCTTCTGAGCGCATGATTACTGTACTGGCAAACAATACCGCTTTTTAGATTATGAAAAATCCTTAATTGCTATTAAAAACGACTTTCTTATTTCATAATACGTGTTCATAATACGTTATGCAAACCCTTGAAACCTGATGAAGAAGAAAACAAATGCGATTGCATTGCATCTCCTGTGAGGATAAGCACAAGTCACAAACCATAATTAAAACCACTGTTTTGTGTTCTGTGTAATATTTTCGCAAACCCTTAAATTATGTAGCTTAGGTTGTCCTCCACTCGATAATGTTTACCACAAACCTTCGTATTCACATTCTTTGACCAAGCGCGGGAGCAGAGTCCTACTCTCTGTACCCCAGACTACACCTGTGAGATGCCAAAATGCAGCGCAGAAGCTTACCAGCGCTCGTTTAAGATGCGTAAACAGACTGACTCATTAGCGCTAATCTTGCTTTATCTGATATTTTCACAAAGCCGTGGAGCAAGTCTGTGCGTTGTCTGATGCGTCCAACGCTTTCCAGAAAATGAGCTTCATGTAATCGTGCTAATCAATATGTATTAGCGGCTGTTCTGCATCAAAATTAATATAATTTTATCAACGTTAAACATAGGACCAAATTGGATTTTTTCGACCAGACAACAAGCGCTTTGCCACTGCTCGGCTCTTACTAACGCTAGAGAGTAATCCGCTGACAAATCTCGATTTACCCTTTACAGTTCTGCTAAACCAATCTGGCTCAAGTTGTCCATCTACGCCAAAATATATCCCTGTCAGCATTCATATTTCTTTCCATTGACGGCTGTTGACATATTTTACTTCTGCAATCTTTTGCTGCAAAAGTTACTCTCCCCACTTGGCGCACCTGTACACGTTGCCAGCTGAAAATGTTGCTGCGACCAAAAAATCAAGAAAGCGCTTTCATGGAAACGATGGCCAAGATTGACGGTCCTCGCATTGTTTTGGCGGAGAAACGCGAATTTCCCATCTTCCCGGAGTCTTTGGCAAAGTGCAACCTGCATGTTGTCTGTTTTCGAAGTCGGTTTACAACCGCACCCTACCGGCCACTGTAACTGTCTCGTCCCCGTAGGTCCCGTCAATCTTCCAAAGACACTTCTGCAGATCGGTGCGGGGAATTATTTGTCGAGCGCGATGGATTCGTTGATAATGTGCCTGTACCCCTCCAGTTTACACCAAATAGTAACGAAACAGTATACTGAGATGGGTATTACTTAAGCACTGACTTTGTTGCCTGCAAACCGAAAATGGAAACTTGTTTGTCCCAGGAGAAGCGGAAGTGCGTCAATGGATTCTACGAGGGGACCGACATTGTGCTTCTCTGGAAAAGAAGGCTATTAGTGAATCGTTCTAGGCAAGAGAATTTGAAAGAAAATGGCACACTTTTGGCTATCTATAGACTGTTCTACACAAGCCAAAGATCTAAACAATGTTTGTAATGGCACAGCTGCTGATAAAGAAAAAAAAAGAATTTTATATTTTGTGCTTTTACATAAAATTTTGATGATATAAATCTATAAAAATTAGTCAAATTCGAAAAAAGTGCTGTAAAAGTTTACAAAGACAATTGCAAGTAAGGTTGGAGCTGAAGAGTTAATACGTTTACCACGGGATTTAGAAAAAAAC
Source organism: Steinernema khuongi (assembly GCA_016648015.1). Lineage (NCBI taxonomy): Eukaryota > Metazoa > Nematoda > Chromadorea > Rhabditida > Steinernematidae > Steinernema > Steinernema khuongi. Next base: position 34,857 of record JADLIF010003272.1, read on the forward strand.
TGTCTACCAAAATTTTCTATTAAGCTACGTTATCAATGATGTGTCCTCGTTGACCACGTTTCAGGACTACAGCGATAAGTAGTGGCAATAGTCGTAAATTGTGAAATACTCATTGACCGCTACTTCCTACTCAGGCTACCGTACCTATACCACTGAAAAATGTTGCTCTGTGAGTCCCAAAGATCGAGCGCCTGGGCAACAACAAAAGAAGATGTTGATCCATAAAGAATTCCAAACGCTGTTGCGTCTGAATCCTTCCAATTTTAGATATTCTTTGCGTCTGTGCACATACATAATTATTTCAACCTTTTATGTGACGCCAACAAAGATACCTGCGTTTGTAATGATCTCATGAATCATTGGTACGCCCGTTTTGTTTCCAGGTGGTACACAATTCTGCCTGCACGTAGCACGTTTCCCAGGACCTTGCTATTTATAAAAGTACTTGAAACGAATGCGTGTTTCCAGTAACTTTTGTTTATGCGCAAAGGTACGGTAACAGTTGGGATTCTGGCTATATTTGATGTAGTTCTCGAAGATGTAACAAAGAACTTTCTAAAATCTATTATAATCGCCAACTAAGGCTGTAGACAATATCTTCCAAGTTTTTTTTTAAATTCTCAATTCAATAGCTGTTGGTCTTATCTACTTGAACTCAAAAGAAGTGAGCGAATGTCAGCTTCGGCCCAGATTCCCGCAAAGCATTGAAAATTATCGTAAATGTGCATCATGCAATCACTCAGTGGCAGCTGCCTTCTTACCACATCCGGCTCCGGATAAGCCGCAAATCCTGAGCGGATTTCCTATCATGCACATGAGCTTACTATGTGGCGTGGAGTGTTTTTGTGTTTGTAACGTGCGTCGTCAATGTATTTCCCTTCTCCAATCCGGCCATACGAAATACGCACATAACACGGGAGTTCTCAGAACAGAGAAGTTTTGGCAGTATAGCCGATCTTGGAACGGATCGCACCTCCTTGACGAGCTCTTGCTATCACAGAATCTTGATATCAGCTCTTGATATCCTTGATATCACAGACTCTACCAGCGACATTTTTGTGAATCCTAGACTTTGTAGGCCAATTCGAGTGGAACCAGCGGCGTTAGCAGCAGTAGCAGCAGCAGCGAAGAAGTCGTCGTAGCCGAGGAAATCGAAATGTGAGTTCAGGCAAAGTACAGTAATCTGCCAGTGCATCGTTATTCCGAGTTGATTAATTACTCGTGCAAGCTTGTCGACTGTCGTCGGCCGAGAGGACATCGTGTTCCACATAATGCAACGAATTCGAGACATAATACCATAATTTGCGTCATTTTTGCGTTTCAGCTTTCCGAACGGCACCAACGGAACCGTAACCGCTGCGAACTCGAGCACGACGATCCAGCCTACTACACTCGCTTCCGGACAGCAATGAGAGTCCGTTTTTGGTCCAATCGACGGCCTCCGCTGCATTCATATTCACACTGAGCACACAGTTAATCGGAATAAATTGAAATGAATGACAATGGGCTGAGCGATGCGGGCTTCCAGGAACGGACAAAAGCACAGGGCGGATGGCGATTTTTTGGTGCCAAATGAGTGCACGCTGGATGGCCAGGCACGCGGGAGCCGAAGCAAACGACAACTGATCGATATGTGTAATTTTACTTCATCCTCTCTCTTCCAAGTCGTTTCTGCCCGAAAAGAGATGGAACGACCGAGACGAAGCGAGACAACGAGTCGCGAATGTTGACGCGATCCTGTGGGAAAGTTGTTCGACGTGTGTTGCGAGCGAAGCGGGTTGTTCTGCGGGCTAGTGGCGAGATTCGTTTGGCGAGACGGGGGAGAGGGAAGAAAACGGCTGAATGTTATCTGTCGCCGAGCGGGCGGCTGCCCGACTGAGACTGACTGGCTCACTGACTGACTGAATGACTGACGAACTCGCCGTCCGGCTGGTTTAGTGATCCGATCACAGACAGAGAGTTCTTTGCGTGAGTGATTATCTCGCGAACGGTATACGCGAACGAGCGCCTTATCTCGGATCTCAATCAATCGGAAACAGAGGGCCACAATGCCATGCGATTCTCCGATATTGTGCTCATCGCCGCAGTTTCTGCGCCCATCATTGCAGCCGCCGCGTTGCTGGTGCCACAACCAAGGCTCCAGCATTGGCCTGCTCAATCGCCGTCGCCGTGGTCGTCGTCAGTAAACAGCTCATTCTTTTTCACCCCTGGAAAATAACAATCTTCTAGGGTGTGTTTGGGAAGAGAGAAAAAAGAGAAAAGAAGCGGGCGAGGGGCAAAAACGGAGAGAGGGAGAGACTCTAGCCTGGCCGGACCCAGAAATATTGAACGAGGGAGGAGAAAAGAGCAAGAGGAAAGAAAGAGGCAAAAAAGAGGCGAACAACGGCTTCAGGCACGGAACGGATCCTTTTCGGCTTGTGCATTTCAGCCCCTTAGCAGCAGCAGCCGTTCGGCCCTTTGCACCGATTCCCTCTATTTCTGTTTTGGCACACGAGTCAACTTCTCTGCCATCGTCCGTCTTTTTTGTACCTAAAAAACCAATATTGTTGTGCCTCGCAGGTGATGTAAACACGAAAGTGGTCCTGTCAGTGCACTCAGTACTCTTTGCGCCGTTGTTATCACGGTACCCTATGCAAATGAGCGCATTTTAATGGCACCCGCTCCCGTAGCGTGATCCATAAGCGCCTTTCGACAATCGTGCTCTGCCCTTAATGCAGTTCACTTTTAAATATATGTACAGCAAAAGGCACACCTGCTCTCAGCGTCGAGAGCACGTTGTCCGACGTCGTCGCAGCCGTTCTTCCGACTTCTTTCTTGAACTTTCTGGTGGTTCGTGCAACCAAAGGTCAGCTTCAGGCGCGGCCTGCGGCTCCATTCGGCGAGCGCGAGCTGTCTCGAACGCGAAGTGCCTGAGGATCAACAACTGTCCTCGGCGGCCGCCCGGTACCACGACGGCTTCTAGGCGAAAATCGTGTTTTAAAGTGCTTTTGCAGTCTACTTTCGGTCGCTGTCAACACATACATCACGACGTTTTTTGCATCGTCGTTCCGCGCTCTCCCCGTGCGCCACGTTCGACACCGAGAATCGTGTGCTCCAGAAGCGCGAGGGTGCATCGGGACGACGGTGATCTGTGCGCTCGACGCGCCGTTCCCAGTGACCGGGCGAATCGGAACTTTTCCGCCGTCGCCGCCGTAAACGGCCTTCTGTGCGCGCCGACAAGGCGTTTGGCAGTAACGCCGTCGTCGAAACCGGCATTGACCGTCGCCGTCAGCCATTGTTGTTGTTGCACCTCTCTCTGCCTCTCGTTCGCCTTCATACCACTTTCTGTGCCCGAGTCCGCTTTATCCACTCGATATATCTATCAGCTGATTGTGCTCCTCGACCGCCATCGGCGCGCCCGGTGATTGCGGTTAAGATGTTTTGCGTGTCGGCGCATGTGGGTGCAAGGCTGAAAAAGACGCTGTTTTCGTGTCCGGGAGCCTCTTGGCGACGGCCTATTCCGCGTGTACGGCTGCGTATTTGCATAATGAAATACAAAAGTGGCTTGTCACTTTGGCCGCTGTCAACTTCTCCGTGTACGTTCTTCTCCGACGGCTCGATCCTCCTCATCCTCGCTGTCGTCGTGGCCGTTGTCACCGTCATATCTGTGAATCAGATCGGCCTTCCGAACCCCGCATCGAACAGTGCTCCACGACGACGCCGCTCTGAGTTCATAACATCAGTCTCGCACCTTTGCGTGAACGGCGCTCTCCCCCAGGGCCTTGCTTGTGGCGCTGGTCTTGTTCTCGCATTGCTCTCCGCGTCTATTTGCACCCGGATCCCTCGGAACAGCGGGTCTTTCGTGTCAACTATTTATTTATTGAAACGCCGACACCCGACCATCATTTGCAACTTATGTTTCCACACACTGATCATCGCGTTTCCGGCGATTATCATATGTAGTTTCGCCGCTAGCGCCATTGTTTCCGCATCTGCCTCGCGATCTGACCAACTTGGAGACGACAGACGGCCACTCTGCCGCAACACAACAGCCGATCAGACAACGTTCGCCCTTCTGATTAGGTGTCATAAACCGTGCGCTGGAAGAAAACAGTGTTCAGTTGTGCGCGGCGCCTGTTTTTTGGTTCGCCTCATCAATTTGAGGTGCTTGAATCTGCTGTGTCGAAGCCCCTGAAGGTGCGCCGTTTTGCACCGCGCGCGTTCTATTCCGCAAATTTATATTTTGCATTCGTAGTTGCCGATATCGCGGGAGAAAGGGCGGACGACCCGCGTACGGTGGGACGGCCCCCCAGGAGGTGGAGTTGAGGAAGTCCCACCCAGTTCCCCTCAATGAATCGGCGCGCTTCAAGTAGGTGCGAGGAGCTGTCGCTAGGTAATGCGCCTATTGGCACCCGAGCACATGCACACGCGGTGCCCTTGGCCTGATCCGCTTCATTCGCGCAGTCAGAGCGCCTGCCGAGCGGTCGGCTTCTGACTCCGATCTGCGAGCACATGAGCGCACAGGCACCGACTCGGGCCCAAGTCTCTTAACGCTCCGCTTTCAGATGACTCATGTGTACTCACTGTCAGCCACAGACTACATAATCTTCGTCGCCTTCCTCTCATTGTCCATATTCGTCGGGCTCTACTACGCCATCAAGGAACACTTCGAGAAGAACACCAAGAAAAGCAACCCTGATGTGGTGAGTGTCCCCATTACCCAGGTACCGTAACCGTAGCGTGATTTTCAGACGGACAACTACCATCTGGGAGGAAGGCGAATGCCGATCATACCTGTCGCCCTCTCGCTCACCTCCACCTTCCTCTCTGGCATCACGCTGTTGGGTACACCGGCCGAAATCTTCGATCGAGGTAACATTTGTTGGTACATTTCCAAATCACGATCACACGTCCCCTTTCGTTTACATGTGAGTGGACCTGTTTCTAGAAGGCCATGTTCTCCATTGGGAAACTGACATGTTAACATTCTTGGGGAGAGAAGGGTGGAATAGGAAATGTCTCTTTGTCCGGAGGCGCTTTCCTCGAGAGGGTTTTCCGGCGTGACTCAACGCTATTTTAAGAGGGAGACGTTTGAATTTTGGTCGAAACAAAGTGGGTAGGAAGCTGGCGACATGTAAAACGGACTGATGCTCAGACGAAATGGGAAGTGTTCCCTTATCAGCGGGTAAAAAACAAGCGTATCTTTTGCACGGCGTCAGCTCACTTTTGGCCTCAAGGTACCGTAAAACCACTGCAAAAACAATACGTTAATCAGGACGGTTATCAAACTTTACTGTTATTCTTAAAAGGTGCGCAGAGGAAGGAAACCGGACGGTTTCCACGTTGTATCCAACACTAATGTGACTCTTTCAGGTTTGTTATGGATCCTCTACTACCTGTCCTGCTCCATCGCCCTGGTCATCAACTCAATCGTCTTTCTGCCCATCTTCTACCAGCTGAACTCAACCTCCATCTACGAGTATTTGCAACTCCGCTTCCACTCCGTCGCCCTGCGCAAATGCGCCGCCGCCACGTTCGTTCTCCAAACGCTCATGTCACAGGGCGTCGTCATCTACGGCCCATCGTTCGCGCTTTCCGGTGTCACGGGCATGTCCACCTGGACGCTAATCCTCACCATCGGCACGGTGTGCACGTTTTACACGGCAATCGGCGGAGTGCGCGCGGTCATCTGGACGGACACGCTCCAGGCAGCTTTAATGTACATTGGTATCGGCATTTTGATTGTGAAAGGTGCGCCATGTCGAGCAGCGGACCCGTGTAATTCAATTAACATTTCCAGGAACCATGGACGCGGGCGGTGTCGGCCGGGTCATCGAAGTGCTGCAGGAAAGCAAACGAGTCGAGAATGCGGTTCGCTTTGATCCGAATCCCGCTCAGGTACGCAAAAACGAAAGGTTGCCCTTAGACGTACACAGAACCCGACGACAAGATCGTTAGGGTGGTTTTTCGAGAAAACGATCGCTTCCTCTCCTAAACGGGTCCCGTCAAATAGCGTCATTTTATTGTTTTTCAGTACTACAGCGCATGGATTCTGCTCTTCGGGGGTACGGTATTCTGGATGGGAGTGCACGGCACCAGCCAGATGTCCGTCCAACGCTACAACTGCTTGCCCTCGGCCAAAGCCGGTAATCCATGTGCCCGGACGACCCTAGCTGAATCTGGCTGGTTCTAGTGCAAACGGTCGTTCGCCTCACCATTCCGCTCTACATCGCCATGACCTGCATGTCGTGCACCATCGGTATCGTCATGCTCGCCTACTTCTACTACTGCAATCCTCTGGAAACGGGTGAAATCAAGGGTTCCGATCAACTGGTTGTTCTCTTCGCGGTTAAAGTCCTCAGCAATGATGGTAACATCGCTGTCTGGCGATCGGCCTAGTCTAAAACGGTTCCTTTCAGGGTCACTTGAAGGATTATCGGGTCTGTTCCTTGCGTGTATGTCGGCAACTACTCTCAGCACCGTATCCACCGGAGTAAACAGCGCCGGCGCGGTTATTTACGAAGACTTCGTGAAGCCGCTGACAACTGACAGGATTTCGGAAGAGGGAGCTTTAAGACTGAACAAGGCAAGCGAGAGTGACGCGGTGACCCTCAACTGTACGGTTCCTTACAGGTACTGGTAGTTTTGTGTGGATTTATCGCCACCGGTGTTGCTTTCGCAGCGGGTCCTCTTGGAGGCATTGTTCGGGTAGGTGGGCACTCCAGCTTTCTGGATGATCAGATGTGATTTTAGGCCTCGTTCGGCTTACTCAGCGGGTTCAATGGACCGGTGACCGGCATCTTCCTTCTAGGCATTTTCTTCCCCAAGGTTTCGGGCCGCGCCGTGCTCTTCGCCTATGTGACCGTAATCTCGCTCGTCATCGGCTACAGCACGTGGACGTTCTTCGAGAACCCGTTCAAAGGTAAACAACGTTCCCGTGACGAAACTCGCGCTCACTGCTTACATAATTACAGGTTATCATCTCCCCACAAACTCGTCGCTTGAAGGTTGCAACGGAGCCAATTTCACCATCCGCGAGGAGGTCACCAACTACGATCCGCACTACGGAAACCCCGATGTGTTCTACTTGGCCAGAATGTAAGTTGCCTACTGGCGGCCCTCAAGCATCATGCCGGGGCAATTAATTGGTGCTCATCAGCATGACTAATTAGCGACGCACGCGCATCTTTCGCTTAGCATCACAATCGGCCCAGAGGGAGAAGCTTGCCCCAGCAACAGGTTGGCGCAAATTAGTCATCGTGACGTGAAGCGCGCGTTCGCCTCAAAAATAGCCGTTCCGAAACAGTGGGCACGGAAAAAAGTGACAAGTGCACCGGATTTACGACGCAACTCTTACAGGTCGCCCTATCTCATGTCGTTTTTCGGCGCCACGTTCACCGTGTTCTTCGGCAACCTCTACAGCACGCTGTTCCCCGCGGGCAAAGAGCGGTACAGCTCCAAACGTCGCCACTCGCTCACCTACTTTGGACGCCCGCGCAAACTCAACGAGGACGGCAGCGAGTCGAAACAGGAACTCGGAGTAAGCGATCCTTCTGTGTGGCCCATCCTCACTCCCTCTCCTCGCTCTGTCAAAATATAGCTTTATTCGCACAAATACTTGTCACCATTTCACAAATAACACTCAAAACATTCAAAGAAAAAAGAACCACTGCTAACGCGGTTTTCGCTAACAAAACTGATACCAAAGATTAAAAGAAAAGCCAAAGAAAACGGTATTTGTGTGTGCATCGCTCAATTCCAGTCAAACACCAACACCTCACGTTCTCCCCTTCGTTTCCCTCTCCTCGCTTCACTCGCTCCACTTTCGCTCACGAGCTAGCTTGTCGATGATGTTGCCGATGACGTTAAAGAGCATGGTCCAAGCCTCGTTCACTTCAGGCGATTTCTGACGAAGACACAGATACAGTACTGCCACAACTTCGGGCAGCATATTCTGAAACGAAATTGTGCAATGGTACGGTGCTGGTGGACGAAGACGAGGCTTACGTGAATATGAAACTGATGGACTCCGTGGCGGGTGTGCGTATCCGCGACTTTGCGCAAGATCTTGACTAGTGCGACACTGTCGTCCAGCGCACCGATTATGTTGTGCAATCCCTTCATGTATATCTTCGCGTGCGCTCTAAGCTGATCCGACGACACGAGCGCACTGTCCTGTATAGCTCGAAACTGGGGCCATAGTTCTTTATAGTCCGGATACTCGACAAACAGTCTAAAAGTACAATCGGTGGTATGTATGCATGCTCTCTCTCCTCCTTCTCTAAGGGTCCTCTACAAGGTATTTATTTATTCGTTGTTGTAAGGCATTTTGTTATCTTTGTTCTTTGTTTTGACTCGCTCCTGGCGTAGTCAGCCGTCTCGCACCCTCTCCTCCGCCAATCTCTCGCTGTCCCCTGCACCCCGTGGCATTTATCTCAATCATTTAAGGTACTGCTGTAGATTCGATTGGAACCACGCGTTCCCATATAGATAGATTGTATATGTGTATGTATATCTTTATCCTCCTCAACTGCATATAACGGTTATCTGATGATCTTTGACGACGAGTGTTACAAGAATACGTTGTGGTCTCACTCACCTCACAAAAATGTTTAGTCCGTTTCTTGTCGAATCCTCTTCCATCTGCTTAAACGTGTCCCGTACTATCTTCTTCATCTCGTCGGTCAATAAATTGCATTGTGTTTTTGCGTAGTGCGCTAAAGCATCCACATTAGATGGCAGCGCGAGTGCGTGCAAGGTCGCCGTGAGGTGAGGAATTGCGGAAGAGGTCGCTCGGAGAAAATTAACGTAATTTCGCTTGTTAATCGAATTTGGAAGGAAACGTCGGAGACCGGTTGTAAACCAAGAGCGGAACTCTGCGCGCTTCTCCTGCTCGAGCAAAGAGGTAGGCGATTATGTATACTGTAGCCAGCTAAGCCTACACATCGTCAGCAAGTCGTTAATCATACGGCAACAACATTAAATTTATTTGTTGGCCCTGCGGACAGGTGAAACTGTGCTCATTCATCTGCAAGGTGGGTGCGCAGAATGTGTTTATGCCCGAAAGGGTACAAATGCGATAACGCGATCAGAGAACGAGCACAGTACAGAGGCAAACAATTGCAAATGATCTTTCGGAGTACAAAAAGGTCGCTTGAAATCGCTTTCCGGGTAAAGAAGGCAGTGAAGTAATTTAAGCAAATTAACGAAACTTCTTGATGTATTCTGTAGCACCTGGAGCCGATTGTGATTTCGCTACGACAGAGAGTACTTCAAAATGGTGCCCGAGAAGTGGTAGTAACGATGATAAGGGCAATACGTCATAATACCGCGACTCTGTAGAACATTTAAAATTTTAGCTTTGAGCCTGCCTGTAGACTCCTCTTTGGCGAAAGGCTCACCCGCTCTTGGGCCAAATTTAACTCGCCCCTCCAGCTGTAAATTTCTAGCGTCTCTTGTTTGGCCTCCTTATCAACTTTGAAACTTTGAGACTCGAAAAGTGATAGATCTATTGTTATGGCCAGCTAGGAAGAAAGTCTGTTTATTTCCTCGTTCATATCCGCCAATTTGTGCCTGCCTATACGTATCATTTATTTCGTGACATACCAGGACATTCCAGATACCATTCGTCATGCTAACGGCACTCATAATCTCATCTACCTTAATCGCAACATTAGATTTGCCAATCCACAAAACTCGTTTGCGCCATAAAATAAAGCCATTGCTCACGTACGGTCTAAAGTCCACTTGCTCGAGGCTATCAAAGGGTTTTTATAGAAAGCATTCTCGGCAATGTATTGCATACCCGGAACGAGGGATTAACAAAGCACAAACGAGCGTCGGCTGTAAGTGCTCCTGAAATAAGTTGCGCTGCGCAACCAGGAACTTCAGGTAGAATGCTGATTTGAAAGGCTCTCACTCCCCGAAAGAACGTCGATGAAATGGGGAAACCCATACAGCGCAAATTCCAAGAAGTAACTCAATCACTGCAACTACTGATCCTTATGTCCAATCTCATGACGAACTCACTTTGCAAACCGATCGGCTACATCACTGTGTGCTCTCTTCGACGGCGATAAAATCTGCAAAACATGGGACAACTTCCGACAGGACAACAATTTGGAATTTTCACATGTCGGAGACTAGAAACCCTAAACAAATGGCATTCCGCTTTTCATACCAAAACACAAATGCGCGCAGCGTTGCGTTTATCAACAAAATCATCCTTATTTCCTGAGGATGATTTTTTCTAGTTGAAAAGCAACCGTCAACCATTGAAAAGGGCGAAAAACGGAAACTGACACAAGTTATTCAGGTCGCTTAGTGATTATCAAACATTAAATTCGGTCGTTCGTCCGATTAGTGAAACATGCATAATTCATACTCTAACCGATTAAGGGATCAAGAGGGACGCCATGGGCCTATTCAAATTTTCATGTTCGTCTGATGTTGAGCTGATCGGATCTGCATCTGATAAGCTCCGAATGTTTTCTGTGGGCCTTGCTCGGAAACCCTGTGATCTTCTCATGATAGAAAGCACATTGTTGAAATGCACGTGAGAAATACAAAAAGCTGTACTTAATGCTAAATTGTTCCCCGCATGAAAAGCAACCCATTTCTTTCACTTTCATAGAATACTGTGGCTTTGTAACATCCGCCTTTTGCACAGCACAAACAGGTGACTAACTGCTCGGTCGCAGAACAGCTCAAGCACCGATGCAAACGGCACCAAATGATGACAATATGACGAAATTGTTACAGTGAAAAGCTCTTTGCACACCATCTAATTTGTGCTTAGGAGAGACGACGGATTTAAAATTCCTTTAATTTAAAAAAAGTAAGTGAGCTTGCAAAGCACAGCATCTTGATATATCTGAACATTCTATCCTTCCAAACAAATCCAAAAAAATCGGGATATGTCAAGGGTATACAGATTAAGTCAGCTTTGAGGGTCGATATGCCATTAGTCATTCCATGAAAAATCTTTTTTTATATTATCTTACGTCCATTTTTAGAAATTCTATAAGCTTTTTTACTAATTAATGCATCCTTGAGTTAGACAACGCGAATGACATCATACGATGCATCTAAATCAGACATTAACACTGACTAAACTTGGCTCAATCAATGCATCAAAATATCTTCAAAGTAGGTAATCCCACGAAGTGCAAAATTTAGAAAAATACATAAATCATTGTCAGTTTCCCGTATTGGATTCTTGTACCATATTCTCTTACACCAAGACCAGTGTGTTAGCACTGTTTATTCGTGATGCCTCTTCTTAACTCTTCACTGCAAATCTGCTCAGCAGTTGGAAGATGTCGGTTCTAATGGATCCTCATCCAAGTGATTTACAGGATTTAGCGGTCGAAATATGCCCACAAAAGGCATAATTGCTAATTCATCTCCTCTAATGTTTGTATTTTTTGCAAAAAACTAGGGATTGGTAGTAGCAGGACCGAGTTATATAGTTCCGTGCGCAATCGTGCGTGTGTGTAGTTCCGTGCGCAAATGCGTATTACTCTACGTACATACTTAGCTTTGCCAAGGTGTGCGACAGGTGCAAACATGGGCTTTCCGCTAAATTACAAATTGAATCTGCAAGTCAGGTGCTCTTTCGATTATCCGATTCCCCCGAGCGGATAATTCGCTGCGAAAAGCGTACGTCAGCTGCAACGCAGAGCGCGTGATTACCACGCGGAGGGGTAACAGTCATCCTACACACTTCTGAGAAAGTTTTGGACAAGAAGGTAAGACAGAAAAAGAAGGTAGGATCAGCAGGACATTCCTGACAAAAGTATCGAGGGAGATTACTTCTTCTACCAGCGCCCAAGGCATCGTGCGTGAGAACGGTGGTCTTTGCGCTGTCTGCAACTTCAGCGAAATTGCCTACCTTCGGGACAAGGCTGATGGGGGACATTCTCATGGTTCGCGAGATGCTCACGGTTCTCTTTCACATCTTGAGCCGCAGGTTGGTGATGTTGGAAAGGAGCTGATACACCACGATACATCGCTATTCCACGAAAGCCACTGGCTACAACCGACTGAAATTAATTGAACTGACAGCGTGTTTAACTGGACAGACGGGAAGAGTCTAAATAAAGCACCGTTAAGCCGAGCCGTACTTCTAATCACGACAGTGGGAAACCCGTGAAAGGTTTAAATGTAGACAAGTCGCCCATGCCGACTAAGACGATTTGCTGGCCGGCTCCAGGAGCTCTCATCAGGAGCCCTATTCACAAATTGCGGAATAAACAGCGGTCCAGAGCGTCATCATGTGACGAAGACAGGATTTATTCATCTTGCCGCCGAAATAATATCCAAAAACAGAGGACGACACGTAAGAAGCCAGACCTGAGCAGGGCATCTCGGTCGCACTAAAGGCCGCTTGTAGCTCAGAACACCTAATCCGACAAAACGGATGTCGACCGTCTGTGTGAAGGGCCTTAAAAGCTTCCTTTCGGCGATCGCCGGATGAGCTTCTGAACGCATTTCGCGTTCCGTCCACTTAAGTCTACGTAATTATTTGTTTTTCAGCTTCTGGCATATTCTTCATAAGGTCACAGATGAGCGAGCGATAAAAACCCTTTTGATATGTCATGTTTTCAAGCACCTTGTCAGGAATGTTCTAGAAGCGCTATGTTCAAGGATTAAGGAGCCTTTAGTCGTTCACGTATGCGTAATACCTTCCGTTGGTTTCTCTTAATAAACGTTGAAGGACCCTTATCATGATAGCAACAATAGTAACTGAGCAGATATATCTCAAAGTTGCCGAGGCCGATAATTGATTCCTAGAAGCCAAGCCAAAAAGGCAAGATAGGTGCCAAAAAGAGCATCAGCATAGTGTGAATATAAATCCACCAAAAGATGATCTCCTCGTGTCGTACTTTTCACCGAAGAAGCCGTTCAGCGTAATACGCAGTTCATTGTACAATTAAAGGGCATTTTTGCTCTCCAAATAAAGGGCTTCTTCACTGAATTTTGCAAACTCCACGTCATCGCCTTGGGCGCTATTTTGCAAAGGAATGCGCCATTTTCCCGATGTTGTTTTTGCAATTCGCTGCCAGGCAATCTTCTGAAAACAAAATGTTGGTTGTTTCAATGACCAAAAATATTTCCAAATATGCAATGATCCGGAAGTGTGCACCGGGTATACCGTAATCCATCTACACACTGACGTTGCATGTTCAGCTACATTTTAGGAAATAAAATATGTACATTTACAAATCTGATCCAGGAAGTTGAAGTTCTTGTTTTGTGGGCGTTTGGTCGAGTGCATTTGACTCAACAACCCAGATTATTCATGCCCTGTGATATTTTGGTAGACCACTTCAAACAAACTACAATGACGTGGCGTGAATCCACCTCTTGTAACTTCCGGATAAAGAATTTCTCCTCGAGAAACGGAAGCATTAGTGTGCTGACGTCTCTCTGCTTTTTGGTCACTATACAGCTGAGGTTGGCGCTTACCATTTCCTCAACTCTCTCATTAGCGTTCTCATGACGCACGAAGGTAGCAGTTGACATTTGCAGCATCCCGTGGGTATCATCACACGGATCCAGATTTCACTACTAATGAGAGCTTTCCGAAGGATGACGCCACTTAATGCATGTAATGAGCCTGGTTCTACCAAACACGCTGACAAATTATACAGAATTAGAGGAGAAATGAGCAAAGTCCAACGCAGAGTTTCAGAGAGCACGATTTCCTTAACTTGATGAAATGAAGGGGTGATTTCAGTCTTCAAAGGGATGCACACTTTTGTTCATGGAGGACCCCTACAAAGTTATAGTTGGTCTTTGATGGAAGTTGAACAAGAGAGGTTTCCAGTAAACAGGACCGGATTCTACTTTTATTTTCAACTGATTCCGACGCCCGAGTGCCTTTCACACACGATAAAGAAGCTAATCGTATTCCAAAAACTTTGTGCTATAGCGTAGCGGCTTGCCATTCCAAGTAGAAATATTGCAGCATGTGTTTTCTGAAGCATTGCTGCGTTGATTTTTTGTGTTCCAACAAATCCATTGCTTTTACAGTCACAATATGTCAGTTTTCATTTTTACATAGACGTAACACAGGTTACTCGCAACCTAACTGTATGTTTTAAGAAGAGATCGTTGTCTGGGCCCTCATCTACTCATCTCAGCGCCGTTTGTTTCCGAGGTTAACTCGCGTCAGAAGGCTATTTATACGTTCCGGTTTGGCTCCAAAGTTCCTGGCTTAAGCCAACTCCAGCCGCTGAGTATATGTGCAGATCTGTTCTTGACATCGTTGTACGCTACGGACACTATTTGTTTATGATATCACGATTCAAAAACAACACTGGTACAATCAGGCCATATAAACATGCCATGAAAAAGCTGTGATAAACAGTTTACTTGCTTACGATGCAACATCTTCTATGCAGCAATGAACTAATGGAGATAGTACCTCCGTCTATGAGGCGGTAAACGTGCCAAGTGTTGTTCACACTTGTGTGTTTTTTTTTTGTTTTATGTGATCAAGCACCATGGAGATCAGAATCTTTAACATCACGAGTGATCTCTACATGTGAGCGTTCTAAAATTCTGGCCTGTCAGTACTCCATAACTTTCTGGGATTTTTTCTTCCGCTTGGTAATGTTGCCAAGGAAAAGAAATGCAGCGAAAACAACAAACGTACATGAAAATGATAATATAGTTCCGGGATGACAAGTTTCCTATCGCTCTTGACAACCAGTGAGCCCCATTTACTCAACAAGGAGAAAATAATGTGACATTAAAAATCTCATTGAACACAGCAGTGAAAACAACTCGGTTCAATAGGAGCACACAATGTCACGAGACGGTTACAGAATGATGTATAGTGTTTGCGTCTCGTAACACTACAGGCGTGCTGATGATATGTCAACTTGGTATTGATTACACATTTATGGCGACCATACTTTGTTTTTTTTTTCACTCCGCTAAAATATGTTTCATCCACGTAATTAATAAAATTGATGAATCGTCCTCTTAATTTTTCATATGATCAATAGCATTGGACGAAAATGTTGCAAAGATGCATGATAGCGCTCGTGCGTAAGGCCGTCTGGTTGGGTAAATCAGTTCAGTTGAAGTTAAAAATGGAGTGTCTCGCGGTTTATTTACTTATTCTAAAACTCTCCACTGCAAAATATTTCTCTGCAAAAACATGTCTCCATTGTTTTGTTCGTGTCCGTGATCGATCACATGATCTATGCGTTCCAAAAATTCGTTTTTTGTTTATGGAGTTGCAGCATCTCGCTTTCATTGTTGATAGAATCGCATAGATTAGATCATAGATGAAACAGGATCGATTACGTGACCAAAGAAGATTCAACTTTTGCAGTGCAGTGCTTAAAATATCTATAAAAGGTCAGAATCAATATTACAGTCTAATGACGCTCATTTCCGATGTGCTCATATTTCCCTTATCTTCGCGTGAAGCATAACAAATTCACGTGCATCCAGTTAACTGAACGCTATCCGTTTCGGCCGCACATCCTAATTGATGACGTGCAAACGGTTTCTACTGCGTTGCTGATAACAGATAATTGTAGGTGCACTTACGTGGCGCGATCGCACTCATCACCGATAATGTGTGAAAAACGGAATTTCTGTTCAATATTCAGAGCAGGAAGTCTTATTAACGCTGTTGTGTCGTGTGACGAACTGTGTAGACAGTCGCAACGTTTTCGTGTTTACTCCCAGAACGACAAAAAAGTGCAATTGTGTTGCTTGTCTGTTATCGCCGCACGTGTCTCTCCCGCTCGCTCCAAACAGGAATGTCGACCGAGTTCTGTTCTCTGACTTTCGTGAGAGCACTCCCGTTCCTTGCTGCACTGTAGGACGGAAATTAGTTCGCTCGCGAAATCCCTCATCATGCTGGCGACTTAATTGGGCTACTAGGCTTCTTGTTAATGTAGATTGGCCTCACCGCACGTAGCGAGCGATTTGTTCGGCTTCATTTGTTGTTGGTCGTTTTCTCGCGTCAAGTGCATTCCGCTTCGGAGGATGTATTTCCATGATATAGCCCTTCCTTCACCAGCAGTGTTCGTTGGCTGTTTCATATGAGGAACGCTCAGTTTATTTAAACGTTTCTTTACGTAGAACGTCTAGAGAGAAATGTGCTTGCCCTTCGATCGCAATAAATTGCTTTCGGGTATCGCCAAATGGCATTAACTTTCCCTCTTTCTCGCTAACGTATTCATTTTGTCTGAGAAATAATGCCTGTTTACTACTTAAGGAATAGTGCTTGGGAACCGACTTGTGTACAACATAGATTCAAGCATATTCCCAGTTGCTCCTGACTCCACTGCCTATGTTTGCCGTCATTTCCTTCTCGTTGAATCACGCTCCCCCTCGCATCTCCGTTCAGCTACATGCATCACTTTTGCATTACAGAAATGTCAAAAATAGCACCATAAAACTGGAATTAGCGAGCAGGAATGACGTGATTCACGAGGTTCGCGAACTGCTCTCGAACCGTTTTAGCGTTGATTTCTCATTGTTTTATCTTAATGTCACCTCATGATCTCCCATCGTTCGCCGAACTTTATGGGGATCAGCGCGAACGAATCAATGTTGGCAAAGACTATGTTGCACCTGAGTCACATCGGGACAGTGCGTCGCGCGAGTTGTGTTCTCATTGCACTGTTCAGCGACTTTCGCACCACGATTGAAAGTTTAAATGGCTGATGCGGCTACGGGAACCAAAACATATCTATTCTGATTGTCTGGCGATAATTTCCTGTCGTCCGTCGTGCGCTGACCGCCTCAGTGCGGCTCATTTCACCGGTCCGGCGCCCCTTCGCGTGTCTCGGGCCGTCGTCGAGCTGCGCCGACGCCGACGCCGCCGCCGATGCCTGCAACAAGGACGGATGTCTTTTTGTTTGTTGGATGCCAGCTCTCAGCCGCCTGCAGCTGCTGCCTACTCCATTTTTCTCTCCTTACGCACGACGCCACCCTCTCCCTCGTCGATTTTTTGAATGAAGCTCCGACGAGTCGCGCAGTTCCATATTCTCTTTATTTCGAGGATATTACGTGCAGAAAGACAGGAAAATAGTCGCAGCCGTGACCCGGATGATGCAGCTTTGCTCTTCGGGAACGCCCGCTTACTCTCAGCATTCATGCCCTTTCCGCGTGTCGCGATGATGCAGACGTTTATCAGTTGTGCGTTTCACGTGAATTATGCGTGCTACACTAAATGCACTCAATGTCATCGTAGTAGTTGCTATCTCGTTCATTTCAGCAGCTACTTCTGCCAAACGGAGGCCATGAGTGTCCTCAGCTCCAATCCGCAAACGTTCCTTCGCCACTTGGCCAATACTCGGTAAGTTATTCTACGTTTGTTAGTGCACTTTACATTATTGGTTTAGACTCGCTCGATCAATCTCCTCGTCTCCGAAACACCTCGTGAAGCATGCTCCTCCACCAGAAGATGAAACTCCCGAGCAGATGGCCCTTCGGAAGTTGTATCGTCGGGAGCGCATCACCCCAGCAAAGCGCGGAGTGGAACTTCTGAAGACGGCTCGCCTCAATAAGGGCATGGCGTTCTCGCTTTACGAACGCCAATACCTTGGACTCCATGGCCTTCTGCCGCCTGCGTTCATGACCGAAGAGCAACAGGCTTATCGCGTTCTCAAGAAGTTGCGTGAGCAGCCAAGCGATCTCGCCAGATACATTCAACTCGATGGACTGCAGGTATCCCATGGAAACGACACGTAAACTTTAATCAATAACTACATTGCAGGACCGTAATGAGAAGCTTTTCTACCGCGTGCTGTGTGACAACATCAAGGAGTTGATGCCGATCGTGTACACGCCTACAGTAGGACAAGCTTGCCAGCATTTCGGATTCATCTACCGCAATCCAAAGTACACTACAGCGAGTACACATATTCAATGTTACCGAGAATAATTCAGGGGACTTTATGTAACGATGAACGACAACAGTATCAGCAAGATTTATCAAATCCTTAGCAACTGGCCTCACAATGACATCCGAGCCATCGTGGTCACCGATGGAGAACGAATCCTAGGGTTGGGCGATCTCGGAGCTTACGGCATTGGAATTCCCGTCGGAAAGCTCGCTCTGTACGTCGCTCTCGCCGGTGTCCATCCCCACTGGTGCCTACCGGTCTACCTCGACGTCGGAACAGACAACAAAGCGCTGCTCAACGACCCGTTCTACATCGGTCTTCGCCACCCTCGTGTCCGTGGCCCCGAATACGACAACCTGCTGGACAACTTCATGAAGGCCTGTACCAAGAAGTAAGTTGACAACAAGTCTGTGGTAACACAATTTTGCTCTTCTCTAGATACGGCCAGAAGACTCTGATCCAATTCGAGGACTTCGGAAACCAGAACGCGTACAGGCTGCTTGACCGCTACAAGGAGAAGTACTGTATGTTCAACGACGACATCCAAGGAACGGCTTCCGTCGTTGTCGCCGGACTGCTGGCCTGCACGCGTGTCACCAAGAAGAAGCTCTCACAAAAGAAGCTCGTCTTCTACGGAGCTGGAGGTGCAGCCACCGGAATCGCCGAGATGTGCGTACGTCATATGCAGAACGAAGGCGCGACTTTCGAAGAAGCCTGCTCACGAATCTACATGATGGACATCGATGGATTGCTGACGAAGAACCGCATGAAGTCGCTGAACGAACGTCACCAGCACTTTGCCAAGGACATGGAGGACACAAAGGACCTGCTCGCAGTGATCAACGAAGTCCGACCGGATGGCATCATCGGCGCTTCAACTGTCCGCGGTGCGTTCACTCCCGAAATCATCGAGGCGATGGCGAAGATCAACCATCGTCCAATCATCTTCGCTCTGTCCAACCCCACTACTAAGGCTGAATGTACCGCCGAAGACGCCTACCGTCTCACCAACGGCCTGGTTCTCTTTGCCAGTGGATCTCCGTTCAACAACGTCGAACTCAATGGCCGTTTGTACAAGCCTGGACAGGGCAATAACGCGTATATCTTCCCCGGAATCGCGCTCGGAGTCGTTCTCTTCCAAGTAAAACACATTGATAACAAGATGTTCCTCCTCGCCGCCAAGGTAAAAGATTGGGCGAAAGTGATATACATCGTTGAACACATTTTTTCAGAAAGTTGCCGAGTCGGTCACTGAGAAGAACCTCAAAGAGGGACGCATCTACCCCCGCCTCAAGGAAATCCGTGAAATCTCAATTAAAATCGCCGTTCAGATCGCCGAAGAGTGTTACAAGGTTTGCGTAGAAGTCGAGTTTAATAAACTACTAGTGGTTCTAGAACGGCACTGCTATGCTTTATCCCGAGCCCGAGGACAAGGAAGCCTTCATCCGCGCCCAAGTCTACAGTGTCGATTACGATGATTTGATCAACAAGACATACGACTGGCCCGCTCAGGACATGAAACACGGCTTCCCCATTCCGCCTGTCCGCCGTGTTAGCATGGATGACTAATGTAGTAGAAGGGTGGGCTATGGGACCGAAACCGATTTTTAGCTGATTGTGATCAGTGCGTGATCTTTGTATTTTCTCCCCTTTCTATCTCTGTATTAGTGTCCGTCAGGTTAGCGGGTTAGTGGCGCTTTGACATCGATTGCATCTCCCCCATTTCTAGCTGTCGACCATTTGTGGTTGTTTCTTGTCTGTCAGTAAATTTATTTCACCGACATTTGATTGCTACAGTACGATATGTATAAACACGTCGAAACGCAGAACAGAGCGTGGGTTTAAAGAACTATCGCTTATCAAGGTACACTTGAACTATGATTGCGTGTGCAGGCATTTATTGCTCTGTATGGTGGGTTTGCTACATTTTGAACACCTAGCAAAGATTGGAAAGTCATTTAGTCTTTGCAGTGGATTTGGGAATTTCGCTTTGGACATTCTTGTAAATTCGCACTCCAAAGATTGTAGAAATTAAATTCGACAAGAAAAATCTGTCTTTCAACTATGATGCTTCAGAAACATGATAGTTCACTGATAAAGTTTCTACAAAGTTCTTCGATGGTCAACGGGAACTGGTCTGCCAAGAAAAGCAGGACATATCTTGCATGTCGAGTTCAAAACGTTCTTCTACTGAACCCCTCAATTCTGTTAGGATATGCACATCTAGCATAACATAACCTTTCCCTTCCGCTGACTGTAGCATAATGATTTTCAGTTTAGTCTTCTGCGAATGCAGCCACAAAACCCTCACCTCAATTTCCGTTCTTCGCGAACATCCCTTATGTAAATCAGAATCGTCGTTCAGCAATCACCACCGGCCGTTTGATGATCTAAGATGCAGCTGCGTCGAGGCAGCGCACTGATTTGCATACGGTCACACATTGCGGACAAAGAGGGATCGAAGTTCGTGCGCGCAGGCACCTATTGTGCTAGCCACGGTACCACTGACACTGTGCCGTTAGCTGCGGAAATGTTTATGTCCCGCACCTCGGAGCACGCGGCTGTGCTAGGAATGCTGAATATTAAATGAGGGCGACGGTGCCTGAGAAATTGATGCAACGCAACGTGAATGACCGCTCAAGGCGCTGTCGGTGATAAAATAACGCGGTTCCTCGCTCTTCCAGCCATGGGAACGACGGAAACGGCTACCGTATTGCAGAGATCGGAGCGTTGGGCACGCATAATTCTTTGCACGAACAATGCAAACATAAAATTAGCTCACAAAGCCATAAAGTGTTGAGCGATCATACAACCTTACGTGTAATCGGTTTCTGACTCGGCATTTTCGCTAATGAAGGATCGTAAACAACATAATACTGTGGACGCATGACAAATGATAAGAAGCTGAAGGGTCAGATTGTGTGGATTCACACCAAAATTGTGTGCTGTGGTCACAACTGGCCTCTACGTTTCTGAGTGCAGCAGCTTATTCTGCAAAGTAAACCCAACTGCCACCTAATAAATTACGATATGTCACAGGTTTTTTGATGTATCTGTGTGAGAGGCTGCTAAAGGAAACAGCGGTCATATCGACCTGCAATTGAAATCACTCAAAACTTTTTAGATTCTGAACGAAGTACCTTCCCTCATATGTATCGACCACTAAAAAATTGTGCGAAATTTAACTTAAAAAAATAAAAAATGTGATCGAACAGTAACATAAGAGAGTATTTTCTTTTTTTAGTTCATGTGCCTGACTCTTCTTAAGAAAACAATTTCAGGAATCGTGACAATTTCACGTTTTTCGAGTTTTCTTCTGCTCTGAAAACATTCTTTTCTTCTTAGTTTCTGATGATTCTGATTAGTCCTGATCCTTCACCGTTCTGGAAAAATATTATACCAATAAATATGTAGTTTATGAACGTATATGTAAGTTTTAAGATGCTTATTTATAGTAATCAAACTACTAAATAAGTTGAACTGTAGATCTGACATCTAAATGCTTTTAACATCCTCAAACACAAGTTGTTTGTGCTTTGCTAATGTAAGTGATTTTTTAAGAACACCTGAACTTAAGTGATAGTATTTAAATTATTTATGCACATGTGTTAGGAAGTAGTAATCAGTTTAGTGCTTAGGTTCTCTTGTAGTCCCGCTTTCATCTTTTGCATGGAGTTACTTGTGATCTTTCCTTGTTGATTCAATGCTGCCCCGCTTGCTACCCCATCGACTGAACGGTCCAATCGTTGCTCCGCCCTGTACGTTGCATTTCGCGGAAGACGATACCCATCCTGAATGGTCGAAGGAGCGCAGTTTGTATCCGCCCCCTCCGTGACGCTGTTCAGCCGCTTGCAGTCGCATATCTGTCTATTTCAGTCTTGCCGTGCCAGTCGTGTTTTTTCCGCCAGTAGTAGATGGTCCTGTTTTAGATGGACACTGTTTCAGAGAAGTCCAGTGCCATCGTCAGAGTCGAAGGTTCTTTTGCTTCTGCCGAAGCACCCGGAGCTCAAAAGCTCACCTCGAAGGATATGGAGACCTCTACTATTGATAACCCCCTTATTGCCACCAAGGACGGAAGGACGGAAATCGAAATGGCTCCTACGCACATGGGTCACGCGGTTCATCCCACTGATGGCGAAGGCCCTACGGGAGCCCCAACTCAGCCGAAGTTCAATCGATTCACGCGATGGATGAAAAAGTACTTTTGGGAAGGTACTGTAGAATTTCGTACTTCCTTTATAAGAATATTTCTTTCTAGGCCAACACCTTGAAGAGCACGTCATCAGCGTTTATGAAGAAGACAACAAGGAACAATCGTTCACAGAACGCCACAGGAAGATCTTGGCTTTTGTATACCCGTTTCTCTTCATGCACACTGTATGGTGGACTCTAGCTATCAAGTATAACATCTTCCCCCTCTACCTCACCCGCTACGCGATGCCAATCACCATGATCCTGGGAGCAACAGTTGCCGGTGAGTGGATTTATTTAAGGGGAAAAAGATTGTGCAAGTAAACACAAAATAAATTCAGAGTTCATGTCATGGACTTCCAAAGGTTTACTGATTAGTACCATTTTGGTAAGGTGGGAATTTACCCCAAAATTCAGTCTTCATGCATTTATGGGAATGGCTTTGCAAAAACTTGGGGCTTTTGAGTAGCAGGTACAATTTGAAAACTTGTTCAGGTATGACAAGCGAAGGTGGGGGTGCCGTAGCGTTCCCCGTGATGACTCTACTTTTGCATATCGACCCGAGCACAGCCCGAGATTTTTCACTGATGATCCAGTCGTGCGGTAAGATATGAACTACATCCTCACAGAAGTAACTACCTTTCTTCCAGGGATGACGTCCGCGGCGTTCACCATTCTGTACATGGCGATTCAGATCGAATGGCATAGTATTGTCTGCTGCTCTCTCGCATCAACTGTCGGAATCGTCATCGGCTTCGAATATATGGACCATTTGATTACCGGTTTAAACCAGGATATGTACTTGGGCTGAACAATTTGCTTGCAGGACAGCAGAAGAAGATGCTCTTCGTCTCAATCTGGGTGTCCTTTGCCTTTGCTCTCTACATCCTCAACCGCAATTCGAAGCGTCGCACCTTCCCGTCAATTCCCTTCTTCAACTATAAGAAGGCGATCATCCTCTTCATCACTGGTTTCATCGGTGGCCTGTGCAGCAGCTTCGCGGGTTCCGGAGTCGATATTTGCTCCTTCTCCGTCCTTACCCTGTATTTCCGCGTCAGTGAGAAAGTGGCTACGCCAACCTCTGTGGTTCTGATGGCCGTGAACACCTGCGTCGGCTTTTTCTGGCGTCAACTGATCATGGAAGACGTCACTCGGGAGGCATGGGAGTACTTTGTATGCTCAGGTATATATGCCAGTCATTGGTTATAATCATATGGTCGCCTATTGCAGTCCCCGTCGTTGTCTTCTTCGCGCCGTTCGGCTCGTTCCTGAGCAGTCACTTTCACCGGCTGACTCTGGCGACCGTCGTTTACATTCTGGAGTTCATGGCTCTGCTTGGATTCCTCTTCACTAGGCCGCACATCACACTCCTTGCCGTCGGAGTGGGAATTGTATTCACTAGGTGCTGAGATCTTCTATGCTATAAAATCTTACAGATTCTATTTCAGCTTCGCAGGATTCTCCCTACTGTCTTACCTGGGAGCGCTTCACACTCGTAGCGTAGAGCGTAAATTGTCCGAGACTGAAAACAACGATTCCGATGAAATCGAAATGGAGCCCGTCGAACCCGCACAGGCAGCAGCTGCCTAGAAGGTCCTCCCCACTATAACAATTGCACGCATACTCATGTTTTCCAATCTTCGGGCAGTAGCCCTGTGCCTTAATTCATCAAGTCCAAATGCTATTCGCTACTACATGTACAGGCTACGATCCACAGTTTTCACTCTTCTCATCTCATTTGTTCCATTCTTTATTATTGTCCTCCCTTCTTTCGCTGCATCTCAAATAATTTCCTGTGTATTGCACTGTATGTACTCTAATATCCATATATCTCGACTTACATTTTCTGCGTGGTACTCCCTAAGAGCAAACTTCAGCTCTGAAAAAAAAAAATTACTGACTCGCCTTTTCTTACTGACTCGGACTGCTTGCCTCTGCAATTGACAGATGATTGAACCCTGAATTACGCCATTGTCTTGCACTCAATGCTTACATAGAATAAATTATATTCGAAACACGAATAAACACTTAATATTACATAACAATATATAGGCTCCTTAGAAAGACGATAACGATAGATAGGCAATCAGTACATACTCACCCACGGAGGGATAATCGGTGACGGGTTTTGAAGGTAGCACATAACAACTGCCGAAACGGAAAGCCTGAAAGGAAGGTATTAGTATAGCTCAGTACGTTTGGATTCCGCTTAATCTGAATCTCCCATTTGCTGTCTCCTACTCTTAATCTCCTAGTTTGTTGCTCGACCGTGCGAAAAAATACATAGAAAACTTACATAAAGCTGCTCACAATTTGCTTCGCGTCATCGGAGGAGCGTGTGTTAGCAAAACACACGCAGGAGCAGAATAGAGCGGACCAGGAGAACCACTTGATCTAAAAAGCAAAACCTTAATTTGGACAAGTAGACAGACAACATACTCTCATCATTAGCCCCATCATGCTACAGATCATGCCCAGCACGTTCATGTACTCCGGGATCGGGTCTTCACTGATGGCCGCCTGGGACATGGGATCCATAGGCTTGAATCTAAATCGTAATTACAGTGAAAAGAAGCTGATACTGAAGTTCTACCGAACGATGCGATTTGGGCGACGAAGATCCGACCCGCAGTTTCCAGCAATCATGGTTGGATATTCTGAAGCTACAGTGATAGGTCTGCCACAGGATTAATCAGATGCACGATGGAATACAATAGACCGACCCCTGCGACTCGACGATTTTGAATATTCTGTAGACGGTGAGCGAGAATTCAGGAAAAACGCGCTAGGACCTTTCTCGACAGAACCATGCTCGTCTACGAGTGGCCCTTGAAACAACAATAGACTACAATCACAGACGGAAAGGGTATACACGCCAATCAACAGAATAGATGATCTTCAGTCCTCTCATTGAAAAAATGTATATGCAACGGAGGAATGCATGCAATGCTTTTACGTTTTCTTTTTTGCGCAACCGCGTCAATTACAATGGGAAATAGGGTGTGTTACATGTTGACGAATGCAGTAGAGGAAAAAAGGTGCGTAGATGCTCCTAATGGGTCAATTGAGGAACTCTCACTACACTACATCGAGAAAAAAGTCACCCAAAAAGTAGAAGGGAACAACGGTTTGGAACTCACCACCTCATATGCCGTATGTATTAATTCTCTATTGCTTTTGTTTTTCCTCTGCTTATTCCAAAGGATATCCGCACTTGCTTATTTCACAAAAAATCAGCACAGTGGTTTAGACAAAACAGGAATCGTAGTTATAGCAAGTCAAAGTTCATAAATAGAAAAATTTTGCCCCGAGTGAGGATCGAACTCACGACCTTCAGATTATGAGACTGACGCGCTGCCTACTGCGCTATCGAGGCATAGTACCTTTAAAAACGCGCCATTACTTGTTTACAATCGATCAGCACGGATCATCATTTGTGGGACCGCCCACATGTTACGGTCACTATTTCATATTTTTTTCAATTTGATTTTTGCTACAGTGGAAGTAAAAAACCATCTTGTAAATTTTGAGACAACTTTACCTCGTTATACTTAATTTACTACATTGACAAACACTTAAGCTATATGTAAAAAAAGCGATAATTGATATTATAATAATACAACTATTTTACGTCTTTTATACCGGCCCCCTGTTTAGTTCAATGAGTCCCTGAAAAGGATCAACCCCTTTATTAAGAGAGACCCTATACACCTCGTATGCAACGCCAGCGAACATTGGACTCTGTCTTCGTCGACACAAATTGAGATTCGCAGGATTGCGTGTTTGTCAATATGATTGTGTGCTTCAATAAACGTGATACGTCTTATGTGTACGTGCGTATGCATACATGGAAGCAAGTCCATGAGAAATTTTGGCCGGATTCAAAGAACAGGTTCACTGTGATCATCCGAGCAGGCGCTCAGAAATTAAGCGGAACTCGTGCGATAAAATTTTGCAAATTAATGAAATTTTCTCTGATGTGCTGCTGCATGGTCCGCAAAGTGGAGGACGTGTGTTAGCAGGAAAATATCAGTTGGTTCTTGAACTTGTGCTCATTGGCATTCTGCCGCTTATTACAGTGTATTTTGAGTTAAAGCGGTAGCAGCTGATATGATAGATGGAGGTCTTCATATCCAGCTGTCGCCTTTTGCAAATTAGCGTTCAGTGTACAAAAGGCATGCTGGTGCGTGGCATCGCAATATCCCGCACCGACAACCCTGACCACGGCGGGCGGGGACATAGCATCGCGTTTCTCTTCTAAACATGGGTAGCAACAGTCGGCTTGTTCTTCTCACTTCAACATGCCTCTTCCCGATGAGGAAATGTCAAGCGCACAAGAAGTCGAATCTACAGGGGCCGGGAAGACAGAAGTAGCGAACGAGCCGACCGAGAACGGTGAGGAGACAGCCCCATCCAGTCCACCAACCGGTGTGAAACGTAAACGCTCCCCGTCTTCCTGCTCACAACCTTCCGATGACCCTTCTACGAGCTCTACCTTCCGTAAGTAGCTTAACGACGGATCTGAATGATCGTTCTAATTGCAGCTCCTTCCCCTCGCAACATTTCAACACATCAGATGGCTCAGGAGACCATCGAAATGCTCAACAAGATGGCCGTCGTTCATGCCGTGGCTTTCGATCAGAAAGTCGAGCTAAGTAAAAACGATGAGAACCCCGTCCAGCAGATGATGCATAAAGCACATTTCGACATTATGCGGGAGGAGCTGGAAGCCGATCCCCCGATTTACCTCACTTTCATCGCCGACATTTGCGCCATGAAGCAAGACTTGATCAGCATCGTTCCCGAAGGGAAACCTCGTTTGATGCAACGTGTGGAGGAGTGCGTCGACGAAGAACATCTGAAAACGCAGGCGAACAACAAAGCTGTGGATTTTGAAGCCACAATAAAACCGATTATTGACACGGCTCAGATGATGTGTATGCCCGTGAGAGACCCGGATATCGAGGTCGTGCGGCAGAAGACTGACGTGACAGAGAAAATGAGGTTCGTTACATTCATATAGTGCATTTCACAAACGATTCTAGGGCACTTGCCGAGCTCATGCATTGTATGAAACTGGATATGGCGAACTACAACCTCACAGTGCACAACAGACTGATCAAGGAGAATTCAATGCAATGTGAGCGCGACTACTATCTCAAAGTTGTTGGAGCTTCGCCCGGTAACTACAGCTTTTTCAACAGTTGCACAAACGATCTTTTAGAGTTTGCGAGCTGTGTAAAAGGATGGCTGAAACTGTCATATGACAAGGTTATGGCTGCCAGTTCTGACATAAACTCTCCATCCAAAAAGAAGTCGACCTCCGATGAGCCCACGAAGGCTCCGCTGACACAACAACAACGGACGCAAATCCTGACGGGTGCCTACGTGGATCTTCTAGAATGGTCTACATTGGATTCGGAGTTTCCTTTCCCTGAAACGCTTGCCTTCGACAAACATATGATCTTGGCGCTTGTGGAAAAGTATCACCAGCTCATCTATACAACTAGTGCTCTCGTCGTTACACAGAATATAGTAGGCAAAGATGTGCTCAAGAAGGAGGATTTCCTGTCGACGCTGAAGAACAAAATCATTATTTTGTTGAACGACGTAGAGAAAACGTAAGAAAACGTTTCAATAAGTCGACGATTGAAGACATTTAGAAACGTTAATGAACGGATGGAACATGTGGCCGTTCTTTGTGACAACGAAATCCAACTTGCGAAGAAGGAAGTAATGGGAGATGGCTACGTTCCGCAAGCGGAGGCTGACCGCGAGTTATTCAAGAATCAGATCATCGCGCTGGGTGGATCGACAAACACGGTTCGATGCCTATTACGTAAGTTGTTGATGTGATTTTCCTATGTTCTTTGAGGGTACTGTAAAAGTTCTTAAAGCTTGCAAAGCATAGCTCACCACTGTCTTATCATCCAGCTAAAAAATTTATAATAATATTTTGGGATTTTGCTTATACGATCGCATCGGTCACGTCTTTCCACAACATTTTAGCCTTATACTTTCAGATAAGCGTTTGCGGGATTTCTTCACTGAACTCGTCAACAATCCTGCTAACGTACCTCGTCATCTTCTGTCCAGCTTCAAGTTTGTCGAGTCGGAAGTGGCCGCGGTAACCGCCCGTTTCCTCCGCATTGTTGATTACAATCGTCGCGCCTTCGCTGATTTCTACATACGAATACTGGATGAAGTCCACAATGAGTCTTGATACATGCCTCGATTTCCCCAAGCATTGCTCATATACATTATGTGCTCACGCTTACAGGTGAAAACGCCCCAAACCCGAAAAACATGGAATGTTCGACTCCGCCTTTGGCATTTGTACGGTAAACTATTTTAAGTCGCAAATATCGTTTAATCATAATTAACTGACATAATTAATGAAAGTGTACGGGATAAAACTGAACGGAGGAAGATGTATAGGAGAATACAAACATAGTTTTACGGTTACATGGTTTCAATAGTAATCGACGGGCGTCATAGATTCGTGAATTTGGCGAATCATGGGCATGTATCGGTTTCCCATCGCTCGTCGATTGCAGTCGACCAGCGTTATGAACTCAGCCATCATTCGAGCTGCCTCTCCCTTAATCAGATCAATACCTTCCATCACCTCATTAGGGATGTTTGTGGTTTTGTTGATGATCATGGCGCAAAATGCGTTCAGAGCTCCTCCTAAAGAGTATACATTGTAGAAGAGTAACCGAATTGCGAAGATTTTTTGTACATGTCCTTCACAACTTTTTCAGACATTACGTCACATTGAGTCCTTTAGAGTTCCAGTGAAGTCGCATGCGTGAAGAACTGGAGCGGGTGGCTTCCGCCAATCACGGTTGACCGTGCGCCAGTGCCTTTGAACCCTTTACTTAATGCTCTTTGCGCAACTTCCTTGTCGTCTATGCGTTCAAGGTTTCTCGGGCTTCAACACTGGTCTGCCCGTTGGTTTAAACCTGTTGTGCACAAAGGAAACGTTCACCACTTACGATAAGCGCGTCACGTCGTGTTATATGCAATTTTTGACTTTTAAGGCCACACGACGCAGTTCAACACACATAAGCATTGTGCTACTTAAAAGCCCACTTACGAGAATCCTCGAAAGCCGAACATTCGCTGCTATAGTACAGCTTGTGCATCTCCTCCCTTATATTTCTCTCGGTGAATTGTGCTCCTTGACTTGATAAAAACGTGCAGGTGATCGACGCCAATTTATCTGCTTTCGACGGAATGCGCCTGAAGAGAAGGACGACTTGGTGTACAAAAGCGATACTGCGTGATACCGTTTGCCTACCGCCGAGACTGTTTCGAAAAAAAGATGTTTCAGTTGGTTTGTCTGCCCATCGGTGATATTGCAACAATTCTTGACGACAGTCAGCGCTGCGTTTACGTACAACATAGAGTAGTACTCTTTACCGAGACGCACAATTGCGTCCCGATCGGTGGCAAAGGTGACGGGAAAATTAAACGGAGAATTGGTGGTTGGCTCCCAATCTAGGAGTCCTATGTAAGCGTTAGTGAGTACGTCTGAAATGCCCGTTGTTGCCTCGACAGGTACTCTGGGATTAGGTTGAGCAATGCGGTAGCCATGCTTCAGCCAGATAAACACATTCTTTACGAGGTCTGAAATGAAGTTCGGAAGAAGATAAACAAAGGTATTTAGTACTTGGATATGTATCGAGAAGAGGGTCGTAGAATTGTTTGTCAACCAGATGATGTTCCTCATCTTTACAAGTAGTACTGTGATCTCGAATCTTAATGTCTGTCTCCAGCGCGTGCAGAGTCAGACTGTCTTCGAGCTCGCTGAAACAAATGAAACAAGACTAATAGCAACCATGAACTGTTTTACATGAGCTTGATAGGAATGTCCTTGAGCTGAAGTGCGAACGATGGATCAGGTTTGCCGATCAGTTCATGTATCATCCGCGCATGTTCATTGTAAGCCAATACCGCATCCAGTGTTCCATCACTCGTTAGCTTATCAAAGTTATCCTCGGCTGCATAGAGCGTGCTCAGACGGCGTTCCGCGTCACCCTCACTGCCACCCTTGGCCATAAACACCGTCTTGTACGCCTTATAAGTGACAGATGATAGGGTTGTTCCACAATCGCTTTTACCTTTTCCAAGTTTACGAGCACCGCGACGAACTTCTCGAAGTTGGGGGGCATCTCTTGCATCTCATAATTCATAAAAGTATAGTAGCCCTCTCGTAAGCGTCTCAACACTAGATTTTCCTGTGTTTCCTGCCGTTGTGGCAGAATGTACAAGTTCGTGTTTAGAGCTAGCTGCTCCAAAAAAGCGACGGTTTCCGTTATCTTATCAGCTGTAATTGTCTCCATCGAAAGACTCGCAGACAACGCAAAACGTACCACCAGTGAGCTCCTCATAGTCGGTGGAGGAATCTGGAATCGAGTCATCCTTCTCCAGCATTATGGGTCTTCTGATACGGTTTGTCATTCTGATATTGGAGGAGTACGGTCGAGGCGAAGAGTCGAATCGGACGCGCTATATAGCAGAATTTCGGCGAAAGGTAATAGCGCTTAGCAACGCGTCCGAAGGTTGGCGCGGTTGCCAAGTCAACTTGCGCGTGGTGGCAACGGTGCGCGTATTAATGGAAAGCATGAGAG
Organism: Steinernema khuongi; assembly: GCA_016648015.1. Classification (NCBI taxonomy): domain Eukaryota; kingdom Metazoa; phylum Nematoda; class Chromadorea; order Rhabditida; family Steinernematidae; genus Steinernema; species Steinernema khuongi. The sequence continues at coordinate 65,545 of JADLIF010003272.1, forward strand.
GTGTTGACACTGCAGAGGGACACAAGGGACAGAGGACTCGGTTGCGAATTACGAGCAAATTCCGGAATGTCTAAATGCGTTCCGTCCGGGCAATTGACTACTTATCACACAGGCCCCTTCATGAGATACGTGTCAGGGTTTACGGTAGCAGACAAAGGGCGCTCTGTAGTCTGTGGTTCTTAGTGAAGAGGGTGGCTGTGGAAGTGAAGAAGCACAGTTTTTCTTGTCAGGGAAGCGGGTGTTGAACACAGCCTTGTCTCCTCTCACTGTTGCGCTTTCTATTGCTTTCCGTTATGCTCAATATAGGGCGTTTTACATATTTTTCTAAGTAAAAATATGAGTGAGCCAGCTAGGCATACGGTATTTATCCTTTTCTTTATCCTTTTCGAGTTGTTATTCTTGGAATCGGTTCACCCATTGTTTTTCTCAAGCAACATTTAACTTGCCACCTTTTGCAAATCCCTTCGACGCCATTCTCCATTGCAAGAAGGCCTGTTCCCGTACAGCACTCACAACACAACCGGCAGACGCTGTTTTGACTAGTCGGAAGCACGTTAGTCAGCGATTGTCGTTCAGATGACTCCCGTGAGCTTTCCGCCTGTCTGGAAGGTTATTTTTTCAGTCTCCATTTCCAAAGCATATCAGAATATGCAATTTGTTTGTCTACTACACATCGTGCTACGAGCACGATCGACATTTATCTCTCCTTATCTCTCGACTTTTCAACTCTTTCGACTGATGCTGATACGCATCTTTTCAACAAACCGCGACAGTTTTTTCTACATCAGAAAAGAGAGATGCCACCGGTCACGTTGTCTCTTTACATCATTTTTTCTGCTCATAGGCTTTTGACAGATGTCAGCGCGTTCTTTATCGTTCGTATCCCTGATAAGGGTAAACCATCTATAAACCATTTCCCAAATGTGCCAAACGTGACGAGAATCCAGAAATAGAAGCTGTCCACTGACCACCGTATCCCGAGGGAGTGCCGAGCGACACCAAATCCGTCATTAAATGCTGTGTTCAATCCTCGTGTTTTCGAGGTGTTCGCATAATTAATGGACCTTGGTTGAGCGTGAGCTTGGTACCGGATGTCACCTACGGTACCGTGGGTAAAAATCCGCAGAAGGGGGAGGTTCCCGGAAGGAAAGAAGGAGGAGGTTTTAATCGCGTTTTCTCCACTTCAGTCTTGCCCTTAGCAACTCGCAGGAATAGTCGTTGCCAGGGGGAAGCACCGTCGCGGAGTGCGAACGTTTCGTTTTTGTGTCGTTCGCGCAGTTCTTCACATCGGCGTGCCTACCCTTGTTAGTGATACTTTTGCAGCATCATGAAGCCCCTACTGGAGATGACTCCCGAGGAGTTGCAATGGATCTACTACACGTTCGAACCGGTGGTGCTGCCGGACGGAACCACTGGAGAGGTGCTCATGCGCCACTACTGCACACCCGACATGATCGCTAGAATCACTGCCCAAAGTAAGGATCATTCTTGTGGACCCTTTACTAGTAAAAAAAGTGAGCAGTTCAGCGAACGAGCCTGTGCCTCCGGTAGACAGTTACGAGGATTGGGGGGACTCGGAGGCATTCAACGACCTGTTCTCCGGTGAGACCCTTAAGGGTTCAAAGAGTTTGTCATGCTGTTGTTTTCAGATTCGGACCTTGCCGAGTGGGAGGCGGAGGAGCAGGCTGCTGCCGCTGCTTGAGGGGTTCGGGGAGGGAACTATACGGTAGTACCAGGAACCTGCCATGGTTATCTGCCCGTATTTAAGAGACCTAGGGCCTCAGTACGTGTATTTTTCGTTATTGAATAAATTTAGTACCCATTGATCAAGCGCAATATCATTATTATTATTTATAATATCAGACATCATTAATACCGAAGGCAGACGTTTTGATGAGATTTTCGTTGTTTACACTTGATAAAAGGCAACAGAGGCATTGAGGCGACGGAGGAAAGGCGGCGCGGGAAGGAAGCACCCAAAAGATGACAACAACAGAACAACAGCGAGACACAGCAAGAGCGGGGTCTAATGGGATGGTATTGTACAGAATATTAATAAACTAGAAATACAAATCTTCTTTCTCTTATTAAGCGACATGAGCACCGAAGGAGCATTGGCAATGCTTGCAAGGCATAAAGATACGGTAGTGAGATGATTTAGAACTGGCGATAGTAACCCGGAGGATGAGCAGCCGTAGTCGGCGGCCGATTCATTCTATGTTCCCCGTTAAGGGTGTAGTATGCCGACATATCATTGGGATATGTGACATAGGGAGTTGCTCCCTGGTGGCCGCCGCGAGAAGGTGCTCGGCTTGCTGTCTGATATGTTGATTCTTGCAAGTGCCCCGGCGCGTCCTTGGAAGCCACTTTGCTGTACCACTCTTGGTATGTTGTCTCGCCAACTCCCTTCGCGACGGAGTTGACGTCCTTGGGCGAACCTTTGCCGTTCTGGGAGGCAGTGGTCGCTTGCGAGAACTGTCTCGCATGATTACCGTTGAACCCTTGATTTTCGAATCCCTTCTCGTTCACCTCTTCGTCGCCCGTCTGCTTCGGTTTCTCGCCGTGCGGCGCTTGAACGAAGCCATATGCGGGGGTCATATAAGGCGAAGCGTAGGCTCCCTAAACGTACAGTTAGTTGCACAAAGGCAAACATTAATCAACACTCACATTCTGAAGCGTCAAAGTCTGATGGTGCTGTGCAACAAGCTGAAAAAGGGAAGAGTGAGCATACAGTAAAGCGAAAGAAGGAGGCGGCGCAGACAGAACAAAAGAGTATAGTCGTTGCACAAACGATGTTCCCTCAAGTCGGGAGCGACGGGAGTCAGAAAGCAGTAAACCCCGACCGCGTTTTGTATGGTGTTTGGGGTTTTTCGTTGATTTCCAGAGTTTGAGGAAACCGC